>JAHKKF010513629.1:32152-51089 GCA_019740295.1 Labeo calbasu
ATCTCAGCCGAGGAAGAAGGGTCTTATCTAGCGAAACGATCTGTCATTTTTTTCGGAAAATAAAAAAATTGTATACTTTTTAAGCACAAAAGCTCGTGTAGCACTAGCTCTGGGATGCGCGTCCACAACACTAAGTACTATTGAATCACATCAAAAGGTCACACGGAACTACAGACCCAGTGTTTACATAGAGAACATGCAAAGACTAAGGAAGTGCAAGTAAGTCAAACGCTGTTTACAAACAAAAAGTTACAACGATGTTGGACGATTCTGAAGTTGTAAGAGAAAATAAGATGGAGTTTTTGGCCATACTCTACCTTTTTGAGCCGTAGTACACAGACGACGAACTTAGACGTGATTTGTAGCGTCATGGACGCGCATCCCAGAGCCTGTGCTACACAAGCTTTTATGCTTAAAAAGTATACAATTTTTTTTTTTTTCGAAAAAAATTACGGATCGTTTTGCTAGATAAGACCCTTCTTCCTTGGCTGGGATTGAAATCTGTAGGGCACACATGGTGCCAAACATAGGTCTATGTCTATAATGTTATGGGAAAGTGGTACATTTTCAATTGCATTAAAAACTAAATAATAAAATGATTTCTGTTTATGCATCTGCTTTTATTCAAAGTAAACTTTGGTGTTGCAGAAGTCATGGTCCACTGTTTGAACTATCTGAACAAAATAGAAACAACTACTGCATGACACCCAGAAATCCGAAGAAACTAAAATAAGAAAGCTTTTGCTGGCCACCTTTTAATAACTCTACATCTGCGACAAAAAAACACGTTTTTCTATGTCTTTTAGGTTATGAAATCAACAAGTCTGTACTTAGCCATCTTGTTTAAATGAATGCACTATTCTGTCAATGTGCGTAAGTGTTTAACAGTGGTGGAGAGCGCTCAGGCTGCCTGTCGAGACTGTGGTCAGCTCTCTTGGGGATGCATTTGAGGGTTTTTAAATATATTACTCTAAGAATCTGACCTGCTTACCAGAGCTTCCCCATATTACAGAAGGCTCCAGTCTCTTCTAGAGAAGGATGTGTAGAGTGTACAAACAGCAACTTAATAAGAAGACCTCAGGATATTACTAGTCTCAACATTCTCCCCAAGAAACTACTTGCATCACGGGTGTTGACGGTGAAGCAAAACTTTCCACTGTACAGTTGGAGAACTGGAGGGTGCTGAAAACGTTCACACTGCAGATAAATACACTTGTCACAAGTGTAAAATCTTGTTCTGTTCGCACATATTTCTCAAATTTATGGAAGTGGTGAGCACATTCTACAACCAAAGTTCAGGTTGTGACAAATGCATTAACATTAAATTCACATAATGTGCAGAGAACCGACCTGAGAGTTTATCTAGAGTGCTTGGAGAAAAAAAAAAAAAACAGCAACAGGTACATGCCTTCATTTATAAATTGAAACTGACATTGTCTCTTTCTTCCACCAGCCCTGCAGTCTCTGGGAAGCCCATATTGTACACTAAAATTGCGCACACACACACACACACACAACATATATATAAATCTGCAAAATGTTAATTATTTTACCAAAATAAAAGGGCTCATACAAAATACATGTTATTTTTTTAGTCCCTTGTTTGTCCTGAACAGTTAAACTGCCTGCTGTTCTTCAGAAAAAAAATTCCAGATCTCACAAATTCTTTGGTTTTCCAGCATCTTTTGCATATTTGAACCATTTCCAACAGTGACTGTATGATGTTAAGATCATTACAAAACATTCAAACAGTTACTGATGCTTCAAAAGGAAACACAATGCATTAAAAGCCTGGAGGTGAAAACTTTTGAAATTTAAAGATCAGGGTATATTAAACTTATTTTGCCCTCTAACAAACATTTCAGTATCTTTTGTAGCTTCTGAAGGGTATACTAAATGAAAAAAAAATATGATATTTAGGCAAAATAAGAAAAATGTATTAAAGCTTCATTCTTTTCAAAAGTTTTCACCCCCCGGCTCTTAATGCATCATTTTTCACAAGTGATTTAGGTTTGAGGCTCATCGATGAAAGAGACCAAAGGTGAAAGAACACCTAAAATTCCATCGCTCAAGTATGCAGTCATCATTTAGAAATATTTGGAGAAACAGTTTGATACACAGACATAAACAAGCAGCTCCACGGCTTGATATCTGGGGATAACTACAGGGTTTCTTCATCAAAGTCTGGGAATTTACCTTTAGGATATCTCACCATCTCATTAAAAGAATGATATAATTGAATTAAACTTTCAAAAATGCCATGTGATCCTTCTAAGCACAACTGCTTTCAGCTCTCAGCATGGCTAAAGAACTGGAAAAAACCCTCTTTTTCTAGCAGGGCTTGCATAGCCAGGCACAAAATGCTGCATTCACATACCACAGCGAGAGTCTGGGTCTTAATGGTCTGGAACCTACACTACGAGGACAGATTTCCAGAGAGGCTTTTGTCACTCTTTGGCAATGTGTGGTCTCCCATCTTCACCTTCTCCATATAAAATCTACACCGCCATTCAAAAAGTTTGGTGTCAGTGTATTTTTTTAAATAAATTAAAGGATTAGTTCACTTCCAGAACAAAAACTTCATTTTGGAAGTTCAAACTCGGGGGCACCATAGAAGTCCATTGCATGGAGAGAAATCTGAAAGAAAGACATGAACATCTTGGATGACAAGGGAGTGAGTACATTATCTGTACATTTTTGTTCTGGAAGCGAACTAATCCTTCAATACTTTTGTTCAGCAAGGATGCATTAAACTGATCATGTGACAGTAAATACATTTATAATGTTACAAAAATCATGGACTGTAAATATTAAGCAGCACAACTGCTTCCAACATTGCTAATAATAATAATAATTCTTGAGCACCAAATCAGCATATTAGAATGATTTCTGAAGGATCAAAAACAATTATTTTGCAGTTGTAATAATTTCACAACAGTGCTGTTTCTACTGTATTTTTGATCAAAATAAATGCAGCCTTGGTCAGCATAGCTTTCTCCAAAAACATTTTTAAAATCTTACTGACATCAAACTTCTGAGCGGTAGTATTTATGCACATAGAATTACAATGAAATCTAGATTATTTACTGTCAGCAGTCTAAACGTGACAAAACCAACCACAGAGCAGATCTTAAAGAGGCGAATCTCCTGCACGTCATAAAACACATTTTTGGAAGTGTCTCTAGGTCAATGGCACAAAAATTGCATCTCTCTGGTTGCATCCCACTCATATTTCTAACAAAATTTTGTAATATTCTTCAGCAATTCAGAAACACCCGCCCATCCTTAAATATTTAGCTAATCCACGAGCCATAAGAACTACTGACGGCTGTTTACACACACCCCGGCTCTTTGCTGGGGAGTGGGGTGAAAGGGAGGAACATTTGCAAAAATGTTTTCATAAGAGGTGAAGTGTGCTTTTCAACACATTCCTTATTCCAAAGCATAGTGGTTTCTGAGTCACTGCCACATGACCTCATTACCTTATAAAAAGGACAATTATACAGGATATCATCTAAGTGGAGTAATAAATGTAGCATAAAGAGAAGGGAACGTCTGGCACATGCTTTGAAAAGAAGCCACGGTGCATTCAGTCTCTCCCTGACCAAGCAAGGCCCTGTTGACAGAGGCAGAGATGGCATCCACTGATAACGGCTGTTCATCATCACATTGCTCTCTGCTGCCGCACTGGCATCGCTAAAGGAGATGGGCCCGCACTTACTTCAAACCGGCCATCGACCTGACCGCTCAAAGTCTTGCAGCGGGAATCTCCGCAGAGAGTGGACAAAAGCCATAAATGATGACAGACAGAATGAAGAGGGGCAGAGCACATGTAAACAATCTCCTGCCAGAAGCGATTCCCTCCAAAATGGGCTCTTTACAGGATTTAAGTGTCAGGAAGCTGTGATTAAAGGCCTTGGATGAGACAAGCAGCATTATATGTTTCTCCAGTCATGTTCGTATGATAGCATCAAACAGATTTCTCAAAATTCAGCTAATAATATCACAACAGGTGATATGGCCTGGCAAGGTTAGGAAACTACCTGCTGATATAACCAAAAGACTTCTTTAAAACGAGAGACGAACGGCACTAAAACAGACATTAGCGCTCCAATCAGAAGCACATCGGCCAGAGTTTGGTGAGCAAAGCTCTTGAACATATTTGAAACTGGGCACGAAGTAAAGACCGTGTCTCTTCAACAAAGCATGTTATTCTGCAGACTAAGCAAAGCTAAGACCAAGCCAATGCCACATTTCTCAACTTGCTGCTTTTTTCTGCTCTTCTGAAATCAAATACACCTCTATGTTTTGCTTGGCAGTCATGCTAACACTGAGGCGTAGCTGAACAGGTTCTGGCCAGTGCGTTACCCAGAGTGCTCAAGGGATTGTAGAGCACAATGGAAAATCTCTGTTGCTTAAACTTCGCAAACTCTCACAGTTAACATGCTAAAATCTAATCAATACACTGTATGAACAATTTGGCTGAGAAACGCACATTGCAATATCTACGTTTCTTAACAAAACATCCAGCTTGAAAAACTGCTGATGATAACTGTAGGAAAATATGCAAAAAATTACTTGGGTATTTTGCATCTGATATTTTATAAAATTACATAATAGAAGCATTGGAGAGTTGAACTAATGACCATTTGTAATGTCAAAAATGATTATATTTAATCATCAAACATTCAACTTAAGCTGCTGATAAAAAAAGAAGAAAAAATAGAAACGCTGTATCTAATTATTCAATAGTAAAATCTTTCTTTTTGCCTTTCCACCACAACAAAAAAAAAAAAAAAAAAAAAAACTTGAACTTGAAATGTCTTTGGTAAATTACTACATCTGTCAAAAATTATTTTATTTTATCAGCAAAACATCCAGCTTAAGTAACTGCTATTCGAAAACCTCACAGAAACTCTGACTCTGGACTTGCAACAAAAGTGAAACATGTTAGATTGTGACATTGGCCCATTTTATGCAAAATAACAGCCTAACTGCAAAGCAAACCAGGGAATAGTAATTGGTCATTATTACTAGTGAAGCACAGCCAAGAACTTCAGAACATTTCCTCGATGCAGAGATATTGCTTTGAAATATTTCTCAACTCTGGAAAATGCATACACCGAAAGAAAGTAATAAAGCATGCTTAGGAAACAGAGCATCTGATGCTTTGTGAGATAACTTAACTGAATTTTCCATTGTATGCAAAAGTAATTTCGAAATGTCCAGATTCCAAAAGAAGGGGCTGTGAATAATCAGTGGGTAAAATTCATATTTGTGACCCTGGACCACAAAACCATAAGGGTCAGTTTTTTGAAACTGAGATTTATACATCACCTGAAAGCTGAATAAATAAGCTTTGCATTGAAGTATTTGTTTGGATAGGACAATATTTGGCTGAGATACAACTATTTGAAAATCTGGAATCTTAAGTTTTGACATATTTATGGTAGAAAATTTTCATGGAACATGTTTTTTACTATAAAATAATATCCTAACGATTTTTGGCATAAATGAAAAACTGGTAATTCTGACTAATGCAATATACCGTTGGCTATTTCTACAAATATACCCATACTACTTAAGACTAGTTTTTGTGGTCCAGGGTCACATTTATCACAATACCACAGCTGTGTAATCACAACCTTTTGCTGTGCTCTTGTCGCTTCACTGATGAGTCTTTCCCCAATCTCTGTGAGTTCAATGCAGGATTCGTAGACCGGTTGTCTTTGAAAGATGAGTCAGTGCCCAGTTTGCTTGGACCAGCTTGCTCCTCTGAATAAAAATAAACGTCAGTGCAGCTGTAGGTCTCTGGCTAAGGAACGTTATAGTTATGCTAATCAGTTGTGAGCCCAGTATTATCAAGATTAATATAGAATGTCTGTTGTACTTATTACGTGGAGTCATTTTAAAGGATGGAGCAATATGTTGGTTTACAAACTGCAGTGCTTTATCAGTACCATTATTGTTTGGGTCTTTACTACCAAGCTGTGGGTTCGGTGCGCTAACATACAGCTGCAATCGAAATTACTCAGCCCCTTTGACCTGCAAGACATTTTGCTACAGAGAACAAAATTTTGTGAAAGCAATTCAACAAAGGCATCAGTACACTATTAGAGAACAAAATCAACAATCGGCTCTAAACGTCAATGTTCAAAATTATTCAAGCCTCATAATCAAAACTGGTGCAGAATCTTTTATTATTTAAACCACAAATAAACGCTGCTGGCAAGTGCTTAGAGGCTTCTGTCAACTCTCTACTGCCAATTTCTCGCCTGCAAAAGCTTACAGATCACTGATAATCTTTGGTTTTCACTTTGCCACTGCTTTCTTCAAATTCAAGCAAATATTTTCAATGAGAATTAAAACTGGAGACTGAGCAGGCCACTCAAGAATATTTTATGACTGATCCCTGAACCAAGCTTAAGTAGATTTGGATATATACTTTGAGATGATTGTCCCGTAGGAAAGTCCACTGATCATCAGCTTCAGTCTTTGCACCAAAGGCATCACAACTCTTGTCATAATGGCCTGATATTTCAAAGAATCCATGATGTCCTTCATACAGTCATGATTTCCACTTCCTGCTACAGTAAAACAACCCCATAACAGGACTGATCCATTTCAGATGGGGATGGTGTTCTACTCATAAGCTTTGCCTTTTTTTTTTGCACCAGACATAGGTTCAAAACATTCCAGTTTGGTCACGTCGCTCCATAAAACATTCTTCCAGAACTCCCAGGTCTATCAAAATGAATTTTTGCATACTCAAGTCAGTGTTTTATGTTCTTCTTGGTCAAGAGTTGCATTCGGGAAGACGCCTCAATGCGAAAGCCACGTTTGTCTTGTGTTCATCTTATTCTCTGCATTGAAATGTTTTTCCTCCTTTCACTGGGTCATCTTGAAAGTCTTTGGTTGTACATTGCAGGTTTTTCCTCAGATGTTCTGATCAAACATTTTATGATATTGTGCTTTTTCTTTATCACCCACAGAGGTTTTCTGGTACAACACATTTTAAACCAAGGAATAAGGCTGCCAGCTGTGTCTCTAGGAACTTTTAATGTCTTGGAAATCTTCATATAGCCTTAGACTTTCTAAAGTGATAAAATTATTTCTTCTCTATAGCTTTTGTGAGAGCTCTGTTGACTTAGAGTTTTTAAAGGTTTAACTATGTTTTAAGACAATTCTTTTCCCCGCCATACAAATAAGTGACTAAAAAACAGCAATGTTGAATAGGAGTTGAATAATTATGACATAACTATGTTATTAAAAAATCCTAGAACTCATAAAAATTACGCTATATATTGACATTATCACTTATAATATGCCAGTAATCTGACATAGATGCTATTTTTATAAAGTCCTGGATCTTCAGAAAAGCTTGTACTTGTAAAGTACTGCAATCTCTGGTGGGTTGAATAAATTCGATTGCAGCTATAAGTATAAAACAACTTTTCCCCTTCTAATTCTTTAATTTTAGAACAGAGCGGAACATTATCATTATTATAATAGGTTGAATTAACGATAAGCCGTATTACAGTATTGGAGATGGACGTTCAATTTCCAATGTGCTCTGTAAGCAGTAGATCAATAACAACAGACTGGGTCATCTGACCAATCTGAGCAGAGTAGCCCCATGCAAAAGAGGGCTTTGTTAAAAATAAATCTTCGAATGAATCGATTGAGGGTCGTTGAGAAATAAGGTAAATTTAAATGCATGCATGCGAGAAATTTAAAGTGTTATTTAATCTTGCATGCATGTAAACTTGTTGGGGACTCCCAAAACCAAATTATGAACCTTTCAGATAGCATAATAGGGGCACTTTAAGAACCTCAGATTAGCAGGTCAGCCATGTTGCTCTGCGCTAAACAGTTAGTGTATCAGAGCCCGCCAGTCTCAGTCAGGGGCAATTGGGCCTGGGGTTTGTTTTCCCATGAGTCATCTATAAACTCCGCTCAGGTGCGCAGAGTCCTCATCCAGTGTTTTACACACCTCGTGTGATGTCATCCAGTCACTGGCTTGCGAGCGCAGCAAAAATAATATTTAGCCCTTAAAAAAGCGTTTCTTGGATTGGTTTCTATGGTTACTTAAATATTGTGAAGAGCTGGTGGGACACCCATAACACTATAGAGGACAAAGGTTAAGCTTTGCTACATATCATCTGCCAGTTTCACTAGACTCTGGGCTCTGGATGATCTTTAAAGGCGCTTTGAAGAAACAAACGCATCTGGATATTTGAAAATACATCAATGGACGAATAAATAAATAAGTGATAAAGATCTACGGCGTAGTACAGAGCTGCTGTAGGGCAGTAGTGTCCAGTACTGTATGTGTGGTGATTGAAACTAGTCCATGGTATTTTTCATGGAGGATTACCAGGTTTACCTCTGTAGAGAATTTTGTGAGACGGCACAATGGTCTGCAGCAACCTAAGTCCAAGAACTACCCCCTTCTGCTCACCCCTTAAAAATAGCCTTAAACAAGAGGTTCTCTCACTGGGCCAACATCAACATCCAATAAAGCTCAAAGATAAACACGGGGCGGGTTCCATGGCAGAGTAGATTTCATCCCTTGGGAAACGTGGCCAATTCTCCCCCATCTGCTCAAACACAAACCTGCTGGCTTTTACGCCAAACAAAAACGACTCCCGTTAGAAAACGTTACCTGGAATTTTTATGTGATTGTCTTTAAGCTGCTGGGAGAATTATATATCACGGCTACCTTCGGTTTTGATTGGCTTGTATCGACGACAGGTCCGTTTCTCTTGGAAGCGCTTCTTCGTATGATTCCCTCCTGCACACTTTTAAGGGAGAGAGTGGTTTGAGTTTAAAAACATCAGCTACGCTGCCATCTCACTTTCACAATGTCCTTGACTGTGTACCAAGATAAAGAGAACTATTTTATGCTGGAGCACAGTCAAGAAGTGGACGAGTCACAGGTGTTGCGCTGCAAACAGAGGGAACTAGTTGAGGTAAAGACACTTCAATGAGGTAAAATTTTGAGAGCATAAACATTGCAGATAACTAACCATGCATAACTTCTCACACCTTGGATCTGCAATGCATTTGACCTGTAAAAACAATTAGCTCAATAGGGGTTAGTCGTTAATGCACAAAGCAGTTCTAGATTGTCCAGCAAAGGCACATGGTTTAACGTGCATTTGTATAATTATATTACCAAATCAACTTAACCGATTGGGTTAAACCATGTGAAAGCTTCTATAAGGTCTTCTCTCATCATCTGGACCCTCGGTGTGTTGTTTGAAGTCAAATGTCTGGCGTATTGGAGTATTTCGGCCATTCAATACACTCCTTCCTTGTCAACAGATGTTTCAAGGCAATGAAGCAGCAGGAATCATGTGACAGGGGAAGAGTGTGGGAATGAGCTCGAAACGACGACTAAATGTGTTTTTTTGTGCGAAAGTCAATTCGTGCATTACACCAATCTACTGCAGATCTGTCACTATGTGCCAGTGAGCAGATGTTTGGCTTTTTAATGATACAGCATCTGGGATTTCTTACAACAGCGTATGATACAATAACACGACCATTATTTACACCGAACCCAAAATGCTTTGTAAAGTACACGGAGTTACGTTGAGTGTTTACAAGTGTCTCTTTTAGGCAACTTACCAAGCTGTAATTTACAAAAATTACTTTTGCTAATTAGTTTTATTACATTGAAATGAGTACAATATATTTTTATATGTGAGGATAAAAATGCCTCATGTCATGAGGAATTTTGAGATGTGCTGTTAAAATTAAAAAACGTAAAGGATTAGTTCACTTCCAGCATAAAAAATTCCTGATAAAAAATGTCATCCAAGATATTCATGTCTGTCTTTCTTCAGTCGAAAAGAAATTAAGGTTTTTGAGAAAAAAACATTCCAAGATTTTTCTCCATAGAGTGGACTTCAGTGGGTCCAACTGCAGTTTCAATGCATCTTCAAAGGGCTCTACAGGATCCCAGCCGAAGAATAAGGGTCTTATGTAGCGAAAAACAATCGTCATTTTCTAAAAATATAAATAAAATGTATCTACTTTTTAGCCATAAAGCCTAGTCTTGCACGAGCTCGACCTCACACATTACATAATCATGCATATGTGACATAGGCAGCACACTGACCCAGTGTTTACAAAGTGAACATGCAAAGAAATTCAAACTCCCTTTACAAAAAAGGTAAAACAACAATGCTGGATGATTTTGAAGTTGGAAGAGAAAATGAGGTGGAGTTTTTCACCCTAGCCTACATTTTTGAACCGAAGTACACAGGCGAAAAACTAACCGAGCATGACTTTTCCCAAGTGAAGATGCGCATGTGCGTTACAGAGCTAGTGCAAGACGAGCATTTGTGGTTAAAAAGTTTACACACTTTATGACAGATCACTAGATAACACCCTTATTCCTCGGCTGGGATCGAGTAGAGCCCCTTGAAGCTGCATTGCCTTCAATCTGTTGGTTCCCTTTGAAGTCCACTACAGGGAGAAAAATCCTGAACTGTTTTCCTTAAAAACCTTAATTTCTTTTTGACTGAAGAAAGGTGTGAACATCTTGGATGACATGGGAGTGACTAAATAGGAGTGAAGTGGAAGTGAAGTAATCCTTTTAAATGTTTGTTCGGCAGACAAAAATAACTGATGAAAAATCCTTAATATACTATATTTAGCATAATATACTATATATAATAATATTTATATTGTGTATTTATTTATCTTTATATAAAACACACTGTCGCCCACAAAACCCTAGCATTGGGTAAGCACTCCAAAAATAAAAAATCTTTGCAAACCTTATTGCACGTTGAGAGTAAATAATTCTTGATTTGCACTGACATCACTTGATTTATCAATTGTAATGATTGCAGTAATAAAGTTCAGCTCAGGTACGGAGAGCTAAATTAGATCATCCGCAAGGAGCGGGTTGGGAGCTAGATGAAAGGAGAGCAAGGACACACAGGGTCCTTCCAAATGTTCTCCACCTCCAATAAGTATAATGAAGATCTGGAACTGCCTGTAATCAAATGCACCTGAATCGTGCTGGTTCTAATTCTCTCAGATCATGTTAATATTAAAAGCCCTGTTATTAGAGAATGAGGTCCAAAGAATTTACCAGCTCTGCTTACATCACCTCCTCTTTGCCTGAGGTAAAAGAAGAGTAAACAGTTGTTATTACTTATTAAATTGTTTTGCACTGGAATCAACTGTCTGGGAATTAAAACAGCTGGTTTAAAGACCAAAAACAAACATTTCCGTGTGGATCAAGAAGATCGTGCAGTATTGACTGTTTATGTACTGTAGTTACATCGCACACTGGCATTTTGCCTAAAACAAAGGAAAAGAGGATGAATCAAGAAAAACGATGTTGGAGAAGGTATCTGTTACTGATATGGTTTTGGTTTCAGCCCAGGGTGTAGACAGTTATATGGGAAATCCCATTACCCATCTAAACATTAGGCTACAGGCCAGAAGGATCCAGAGCTTTAGCTGTGATTGATTCCCCTTCATCTAACACATACCGGCCTCTTAAAGTGACAGAAACCATTTTCCAAAATTAAGGGCCCTACCTTCTCTAGATGGACAAATTCACAAAGACTTAGCAAGGTCTTTATCTATATTTTCATTAGAATTTTAAGATTGGATTGAAAGACAAGGATGGGAACTACACTTTCAAAATGTGCATATAAACTACTCAAAAGACGTCTACATAAACTATGATGGAAGCATGAACATATTCCCAAATATGCATAAAAAACAACTTTGCTTTAAATCATGCGACTGAATGGCTCAAAAAGTAAAGCTTTTTGCTAGCAGTGGTATATCATGTGTTTGATTCCCAGGGATTGTATAAAGTGAAAAAGAAGAACAGAAAACAAATACCTTGAATGCAGCGCAAATTGCACTGGATAAAAGCATCTGCCAAAATGCATAAATGAAAATGTAATGAATAATGCACTCAGAGAAGAAAAGAAAACATGTTGCTCTGGTCATTCTACAACGTCGGAGCCAAAGCCTTTCATCAAAATGACTGGCTGCTATTTTCGCTCCCAGACATAAGAGGATGGAATGGGATTGGAACACTGCTTTATTAGCAAATTAATTTTGCAATATTCCAATACTTTTTGGAACTTAAGAGAAATTTGTAACTTGGGAGGAAACATAGAGTGCCGTCTAAACTAAAGTACAAAAGCTAAAATGTACTAATTACGCACTAATATGTAAAATTTAGGGGTAAATAAGGTACAAAGATGTCATTTTTATCCTTTATATTTTAGGTTTTTTTTACAAAAACAGTCATTTATACATCATATGAAAGCCAAATAAATAAGCCTTCAACTGATGTATGGTTTGTTAGGATAGGACAATATTTGGCCAAAATAAAACTATTTGAAAATCTGGAATCTGAGGTTGCAAAAAAAATATATATATATTGAGAAAGTTGTTTAAAATATCTTTATGGAACATGATCTTTACTTAATATCCTAATGATTTTTGCATAAAAGAAAAAAAAAAAAAAAAAACGATAATTTTGATCCATACAATGTATTTTTGGCTATTGCTACAAATATACCTGTGCTACTTAGGACCGGTTTTGTGGTCCAGGGTCACAATGTGCTTCACAGTTTATCTTGTACTTTACCAATGCAAAGTCATCAGAAATTGCTTAGCCTAGACGATTTCAAACTTTTGGAGGGCACTGCAGCCACTAACCACACTAGACTCTACAGTACGAATACTGTAAACTCAAAGTATTTGTGTATATGCAATTCTTTGACAAACACAAGCTTCTCTTCTTTTGTGAAAGTCTGCCACAAGTGAGTGCTCCAAACACCATGTCCAATTTCGATTCTTCAGCGTTTTCATTGGGTTATCAAATAAATCTGCTCTGAGTTGGTCCTGGGCATTGTAAGAGCTATGTGGGATTCTGGACAGGTAAAACAAACCAAGACCCTAGAAAAGTGAGATTAGAAGCAGGCGGGTCACGTGCATTTGGAGAAGAGGCAGATCTGAGGAGCCCTAGAGGTATGAAAGAGCCCCAGAGAGAAAGAGGTGGACGTGTGGGACGAGAGCCAGCCGGTACTGATGGTTAACTAGTGAGGTAAGGAACTGTGTTAAACTCCTTCACCTGGAACAGCATCTGTAAACATCCAGCTGCGCAAATACATATGTGTTGAGTGCTCCAGGCTGGCTACCTTGCATGAGGGTATCAGCAACACAAACAAACAAATACAAAGCTGTTTAAATGTAATGACTTCTGTGATGTAATGAAATCAAGCATGGCAGACACGTTTCAATACTTTCCTTCCGCCCATTACCAGCAGAAAGACATCTAGAAAGACATCTATTAAATGTTGGATAGGATCTGTTTGTTTTGCTTCATTCTTTGCGGGTTCGTATTTTAGTTGGTACACTGAGGGATTATAAAAGCTTATCTAAAGTAACTTCAAGGAAACTGTTCGCTGCGGGACCTGCAGAACACGGTGACTCCAATTATTATCAGGATTGTCACATTTGAAACGGAAAAAGAAAAAAAGAAAAAAAATCACAGCTCAGGGCTCAACGATAGGGATGGCCCACTGGGGCCATAGCCCATGTGCCAGTTTTAGGCCATTTTAATGCATCAGTAAGAATGTGTTGAATGTACTGAATAATACACACAAATATTCTGTATTATTTAGCAAGGTAATTGCAACATTTTCTCTCACAATTCTCAAATCGTAATTCTGACTTTTTTCCTCAGAACTGTGATATGAACTTGCAATTCTGACTTTTTTCTTAGAACTGCATGATACAAATTTGCAATTCTGACTTTTTTCTTAGAATTGTGATA
Source organism: Labeo calbasu (assembly GCA_019740295.1). Taxonomy (NCBI): domain Eukaryota; kingdom Metazoa; phylum Chordata; class Actinopteri; order Cypriniformes; family Cyprinidae; genus Labeo; species Labeo calbasu. The sequence continues at coordinate 45,981 of JAHKKF010513629.1, forward strand.
TATAAACTTGCAATTCTGAGCAATGAAGTCAGAATTGCATGATATAAATTCGCAATTCTGACATTTTCTCAGAATTGTAAGATATAAACTCACAATTTTGACTTTTTTTCTGAGAATTGTGATATAAACTCGTAATTCTGACTTTTTTCTCAGAATTGCATGATACAAACTCAATTTTGACTTTTTCTCAGAATTGTGAGATATAAACTTGCAATTCTGACTTTTTCCTCAGAACTACGATACAAACTCGCAATTCTGACTTTTTTCTCAGAATTGTGATATATAAACTTGCAGTTCTGACAAATGAAGTCAGAATTGCATGATACAAACTCTCAATTTTGACTTTCTCAGAATTGAGAGATATAAACTTGCAGTTCTGACTTTTTCCTCAGAACTACGATACAAACTCGCAATTCTGACATTTTCTCAGAATTGTTATATAAATGTGCAATTCTGAATTTTTTCAGAACTGCATGACACAAACTCACAATTTATAAATCGCAATTGCAAATTTATATCACGCAGTTGTGACTTTTCTCAGAATTGCATGATACAAACTCGCAATTCTGACTTTTCTCAGAATTGCATGATACAAACGGTATTTCACAATTCTGAGAAAAAAAGTCAGAATTGCGAGTTTATATCTCACAATTCTCAGAAAAAAAGTCAGAATTGTGAGATATAAACATAAAATTCTGACTTTTTCTTCTGAATTTCAAGTTAATATCTTGCAGTTGTGAGCATTTTTTCTCAGAATTGAGTTTATATTGCAATTCTGACTTTATAACACACAACTGCAAGTTATTAAGTCCAAATTGTGAGATACTCAGGTGTCTCACAATTCAGAAAAAAAAAAATAGAACTGCAAGTTATCTCGCAATTTTGAGTCTATAACTCACAATTGCGAGTTTATATCTCACAATTCTGAGAAAAAAGTCAGAATTATGAGTTTATATCATGCAAATTCTGAGAAAAAAGGGCAGAATTGTGAGATAAAAAGTCTCAATCCGTTTCTATTATTTATAGCGGAAACGGTCTTCCATAGAAAACAGATTACATTTAAAACTAAGTAAAATATAATAATAGATGACCAAAAATGTATTTTGTTTTTAGATAAGATGCCATGTTTTGAAATTTGCAACGTTTACAACCTGCATTTATTAAATATGAAATTGCTGCCAGATAGCAAAAACCAGTTTATTAATGTAAAATAGCAATAACAAATTAAGACAATAATAAGCAATCTTTTAAGGCTCTGGGACGGAGGCTTAAGTTGATGCACAAGCAACAAACGAAGAGAAAAAAGACTGGAAAATCTGCAATAAACGTGTTAAGCCACATTAAGCTTTAAAAAAAGTGTTTTGAGAAACCAGCACTGCCTTAAACACCCCAAATGATCAATGTTCCATGGCAGAGAAACATCACATGTATTTTACCATAGTGAACTTCTTTCCAATGCATCGTGGCGCATGTTTTGGCGAGTGAAGGTGTGTTTCCAACTCAATAATAAAAGCTAAGTGCTTTGCAAGCCACGGTTAAGTAAAAGACTAACCTATGCTCGGCACCCACCTGGCACATGAACATCCTGCATGACATCAGAGGGCCTGGAGCCCTGTTAGATCATGTCCCAGCAGGGCTTTTAAACGACAAGGTCAGTGCAAACCGCTGGGTAACACAAGCAGGTGGGGATGAGGAATCCCTACCACAAACCGCAATGCCACAGAGGGTCAGCTTCCATGGCATCAACATCACACTACTTCAGAGAGGGCATATAGGGAGCGTTTGGCTCCTGAAGCTGTTTGGACTGGGAAAGCAGAAGGACCATCTCCCCAAGAGGACCAGACCCCACTGCAATGGCAGGAACAGTTCCATTAGCTCAACCCTGCATGAGTCACAAAAACCTGAGGTGTTTGCAAAGACACGTCAATAGTGTGAAGAACCCTTTTACAGAGAAAAAGGAAATTCTGAGAGAAAGGCGTATGTGATTTGGTTCTTTGAAGAACTCTGGACTCTTTGATGGAGCTGGTCACTTACATGACTTTGAAGACTCACATCAAATTTCCTCAAATTTTTAGCCAGCATAATATTTGATGGAAGAACTGTATGATATCCCCTTACCACTAACACCAGGGAATCTGCAAATCTCTCTTAGAACTTGTCTTTTTCCACTGCACTTTAGAAACAAGCATCGAAGTATCGTACCAAATTTCTTTCAAAACACATGCCTAGGCTACAACACTAAACTGCAAATACACATAGCAAGGACAAACCTTTGCCTTTTTAAATGTGACACTGGACCACAAAACCAGTCTTGGGCAGCACGGGTATATTTGTAGCAATAGCCAAAAAATACATAGTATGGGTCAGAATGATCGATCATGTTCCATGAAAATGGATTTGTGGTCCTGGGCCATAAATAAAAACGCACAAGAGCGTTTAATACTAGTTGCCTTTCAGCGGACACGAAATTAAGTTGTTACCAATGGAGAAAGACTTTCAGGAGAATACGAATAAGATTGTCTCTAGTGGATATTTGCCTTACTTTTACACTAAAGGCCAAAGCAATTAGTCCCTTTCTGACTTATTTTAACTACTCCGTCAGAGAGCAAGTTATTATGAAAGCAATGCAATTAAATTCAAGCAGTTTCAAGCTGTTTGTCAAAAAATCCAAGCACTTTTTAATGGATTGAAAATCCATGACATTAATAATTAAATAAGCATCTTTGTGCCAGTTTAACATAACAGCGGGAGGCTATTTATATAACAAACAACATATACATTTACTGGAGTAAAAAATTAAGTGACTGGAATAGGTGTGCAGAGCAACGGAAATAAAATTTTTCTGTAAGTTTCTGTAAACCGAAAAGGGTCAAATTTGGCCCTCAGCTCTGACACCAGCATCTACACCCATGTCAATGGAAAAAGAGACGAATATAAATAGGAATAACTCTTCATTATGACCACGTTTAGACAATGCATACGTGACGCTACTTTATATCCATAAATAAATTCTATATAGCATCAAAACATAAGAAATGTTGCATTTGTGGCATCCATTTTAACATCATCCAGAGAAATACACAATTTAAAAAAAAAACGTATTCTCACTGTTGCCCCCTTCTGGTCTTGCATGTCAAGGTTAATGATGATCACTGACCCATAGTCTGCTCCTGTAAAAGATACATACGTCTGCTTCCCAAACAGCAACATGAAGAAAGGCCATGATGAAAAATTAGAAGCATAAACTGCACCATTCCCACTGTGAGGATGAAGATGGATGAAGATGATGATGTCATACATGAAAGATGAAGATAAAGGTGGATTTAGAGGTCTGGAGAACATTCTAGACTGTTATCAACAGGCAACTCTGCTCAAAACTCAAAGGCAGGCAGAAAGTACAAACACTACGCTGATCAATCCCTGGCAGCCCAATTAATTCTGACAGAAGGATTAGAGGAGGGTGACTCCCAGGTCATGTGATCATCGGTGGTATACACCCGAAAAGTGAGACCCAAACATTTACTTTCCTGTGGTCCTGGGGTCAGGCCCTTTGATCCCACACAACATGGGCAAGAAGCATGGAGCAGATGCAAGCAAAGAACTGACTGACACCTGAGGCGATCAGTCAGAGACACTGCATACACTATTACTCAAAACTCTTTTTTTAACTTTTACAACTGATCGATTAATAATAAAAATACATTTTTTGAACATCAAAGAGCATATCTGAACAACTCCTGAAAGATCATGTGACACTGAAGACTGGAGTAATGGCTGCTGACAGTAATCACAGGAATAAATTAATTTTTAATGGTAATGGTAATGCAACCTTGGTGGGCTTAAGAGACTTCTGAAAATCGTACTGTCCTAAATGTAATTAATTTCACATATTAACTTCATTTTGCACAATTTTCTCATTTTAAGATGACTTTACAGTATCCTGGCTATGGTCTTCACAGGTTTTGTGTATTTTCTTATAGGTCAGTCAGATATTAGTAATTAAATTTGAAATAAAAATGATTATCTTGTTTCAAGACGTCAATCTGATACTGAGTCAACACAGGATAGTGAAATATCATCTGAGTGAACTTTCCTGCTAAAAACCTGCTTTCGTGAGCAAGCCACAGATAATGGTCCCAATGTTGTCGATGGCTGAGAGCCAAATATCTTGTTGCTTTACAGAGCGAGGAAAGAAACACTGCACGGTTACTCGACCATGTGTTACCCAAGTTAAGTGGTACAAATTGTTTATTAACAGGTATTAAGTCATAATACGATCCAAAGAGATGAGGGACACATGTGTTGCTTTAGATATCTGGGCTAGATATTGTCCATCATACATGATTTACACAAAACTAGAAGCAAAAGTTCAACAGTCATGAGGAGAAACTGATCATGGATCACAGCCTAATAAAGGCCCCAACGCTGAGACAAGGTAACATAAATTCCATTGTACACATAAAAGTTCTAAGGAAAGAATAAATGTAAAATGTTCATCTTCGACAGTCCATGTACGTTGTGTGCTCTATACCGCAGGCCGCACATAATGAAGTCTTTAAGTAAATTTTAGGTCACAGGGTCAATGCTGTTGAACAAATAAAGGGGTGTGATAGAGAGCTCCCGTCATCCATGTTATCCACGTGTGCTCTTTAACAATTTCTGTAACAACAAAGGGAAGAAACACAATTATTTAGCTATGTAGAGCAGGGCATGGCACTATTGACACACGAAGAAATAATCACTGGAATGTGAGCAATATAAAATTTTCTATACAATGGAGATCAAAGTTAGATTTTTTACATTTTCAGGTCACTGCTTAGTCCTATTTGAAGTTATCCTAACAGGAGTAGAAGGGCACTTTAAACATATTTCACAAATTAATTGTTTTCTAAAGTTCAGTATAAAAAACGTAAAAGACATAGTTGAAAAAGAACTCTGATCACAATTAGAGAACACTTACAAATACCTCCAAGTTATTGGTGTTAATTTGATACCTGGTGCTAATTTCCTTAAAGAGGTCCTATTATGCTCCTTTACAAAGTCTTGATTTTGTTTTGGGGGTGTACTAGAACATTCTAGTCAATGCTTGTGTTTATACCTGCCACGCTG
>JAHKKF010513631.1:0-40649 GCA_019740295.1 Labeo calbasu
TGCCCAAGGAAAAAAAACAACAGGGGTCAAGTGCTGAAATGTAAAAAAAAAAAAAAAAAAAAAAAAAAAAAAAGAGCATTACTTTTGGATATGTTCACAGAATGGCTGAAACACCACTGGGTTGTAGCTTATAACCTCTTGTTATGTTTGAATTGCAGACGCACTTCAGCCTGAGGCAGTGGCACTTTAATGTATGCACACAAATAAAGTGTTATCTTTTGAAATATCATTTATTTAGTTCAAATTTTGATTGTAATTTTAGGGGAGACTGGGTATGGTTGTAACATTTTTGGCATTACTATCTGTATTTTGTAGTTCCTCTAAGCCAGTGCATTCAAAATGTGACTCAAACTAGTTACAAGTGTCTGCTATTAAATGGCTTAGCTTTTATCTTTGCAGCACAAAGGTTTAGTTTCAAACACGATGAGTGAAAAGTTACAGTTCACCCTATAGTCCAGGTACTATAAATACTACTAAAATACCATGGGGTGAGTTAAAAAATTATTTTGAAAGCTTTTTATTGAACGTTGACTTTTTAACATTATTATTGTGTGTGAGTGTGTTACATTGGCATCATGATATTAAAACTGAATAACGTGCATGTGTGTGTGTGTTTAAGCATGTTTGTTAATGTCAGACATACTGTAGTAACTGGCCATAATAAAAATGAACTTGAATATTTAGAGACAACCCTCGTATTATCTTTTTCTTCTAGGACCTAGGCATACTGAAGTTCAAAGAAAACACATAAATAAAACAAATTTGCTTGGAGTAAGTTATAACATTTCATTGATGTTACAATTAACCTTGTCTTGTAGCCTTGTCTTGTAGTCTTGTAGCCATGAACTAATGATGACTAACTAATGATGTTAACTACAATACAGGGACTGCCATCACAAATATATATATATATATATATATATATATATTATAAAAAGTCACTTTTTTTCATCCCTGGTCTGCCATACTGGTTGTGGAGAAATTCAGAAGAGAAAAAGAAAGCCATGTTGATTCACAGAATAAACATAAAACTGTCTTGTGCTCTGATAAGAAATGGAACAGAGCTAAATGTGTTTAATTGCCTTCCTTTCGTTCTTAATGTCATACTGTAACTCATCTCACAGACACTAGAGGTCAGACAACAACCAAATTTGGAGGCCATGAGTCACTGTTTTCACTCTGAGACCTTCACTGCAGTGTGTTATTTGTTTCCATAATCATGTAATGTCAGAAATATGATTTACAAATGAACAAATTAAGTAATCATGTAATGCATGCAAAGACACATTTCAACTTACATTATGAGCTGAAGATTTTATTATGAAGAAATTGTGTATTTTATTACATTTACAGAATAATACTTATTACTTTATATGCAATTATTGCATGCTTCATTTTAAAAGCATTGATCTTTATTTGATTTGATACATTTGTGTCATGAAACATTTTTGCGTTTTTTTTTTTTTCTGAGCATAAAATCTAAATATATAATTTGTTTAACCTCCATTAAGGAAAATTACAAAGTGTTCAGATAGCTCTGATAATGGTTTTGAGGGCATAGTGAAATTGAGAAAAAACTATTACTTTCCTTTTATCACAGTATTACAGGTACATAGTTGAATTTTAAATGCTTTTCACTGCTTTGATTTGAATAAATGTTTCTGTTTCTGTCATTGACAAGTATTTTTGCTAATTAAAAAGTTTTCTTTCTTTCTTTTCTTAACTGAAAAGAAGTGCTTCAAGTTGGAAGTTCAACTTCAGCTCCATATATTGTTCTGAGCATATTTCTGAAAGTTTGATATATCCTTTTATAGAAATACATCCAATTACAAAGGCATACAAATTTTTTAAAAAGTTACTAAGAGTTCAAAAGGTCCTGCATAACAGGAATGACCCACCTGACATTCTCAACATCTCCTTGCACCACAATCCCGCTGCTAGCATACTTATTAGCTCTTTCAGTTCGGCCCAGTCGCAAATGTTGGACGTGTATATGGAAGTGTATATGTTAATGTCAGTTATTTGTGTTGCGTAACAGTGGCTAACCTGGACACAGCACTGAAACACAAGAAGAAGAAAGGATAGAAAGTATAGACAAGCACAGAATCAGGCACTAAATGTCATGGAGGACGTTCCTACATCAGGATGTCTTTATAGTGCTCAAGGACAGTCATCCTCCATCCCTGGCTCTCTTTTGCACCAGTGGTACAGGGACTGTGCAGCTGAGACCTCTAGCTGACATTAAGCTGCATGGATTCAGCACCCTGGACAGCGTCCAAACAACTGCATGTGGCAGACAAACAGAAAGACATCACACACCTGCAGCCACTTCACATTCATCAATATCACAGACAAAAAAGACGCCTGTAGCTCAGTTTGTTTAGTTCCACTGAATGTCACAGTATAATACTCTCTCCTCATAGTAAACTAGGAACCGTCAAACCATTAAGAAATTAATTAATAATTACTTTATGTAAAAATTGGTAAGCTACAACTGGTACCTTAATTTCTACTTGATTTAACCCATAAATAGTTTTGTTAGTATAAATCAATGTATTTGGGTAGATTCAGCAATATTTAAACAAAAACAGTTAATTTAGACGTTTTCCAGCTGATAACAACACAAGAAGCTGCACAGTTCCCTCCCTTCAATATAATATCTATACTAAGTTTTTTTTTCTTTTCTTTTTTTTTGTCATTCAAATCCTACTTTCTACACCCCAGACTACATAAACACTGACAGTACCTGATGTCTGGTAAAATCCGCTAGGAAAAATATTAAAAATAAATCAGTAAACACAACTTATGCTTTTAATAATGCATTATAGTAAGTGCTGAAATAAACATTATTTAAGGTTAATAAATGCTGTAGAAGTATTGTTCATTCTTAGTACATGCTAACTAATGTAGTTAAAGTTAATAATGAACCTTACTGTAGAGTGCTACCACTAACCCTAAACCAAACCCTCATCTTAACCTTTACCATGTAATTAAATAACATTGCTCAGTACTTAAATGTATAATTGTAACAAGGGCAGCAAAAAAAAAAAAAAAAGTGCAGCCTAAATGTCTTTTGAAGTATTTTATGTATTTTACATCCCTGTCACTAATAGTAAAATAACACATACAAGGTTTACTTAGCTGTATCTTTAATGAACACAAGAAAACCTACAAGCCCCAAGGATGTTGAAAACTAATTACTACTTGAAAAGAGGGTAATTGGAGTCATGTGTTCCACTGTTATGACTTGACTACGGCATTCATCACAGCAAGATTTTGGAGTGAAGACTAAAGGATTTCTAAAGGATTGAGTCTCCATCAGTACGCATTCAGGAAGCAAGTGAACTATTAGTTTTGTGACAGTAATAAAATTTCAGAAGTGTAAATCAAATCCATGACATTTTATAGTAATATAAATATTAACAAATGAAACAAAGCAATGGTATGTGGCCTTCAAGGGTTAATATACTTATAATATTGTAACAGCTGAGGATGCAAACCAAATATGTTTTTCATGAAAATTATTTTAATGTGTTCTTGTCATATATATATATATATATATATATATTTTTTTTTTTATGGAAATCCCTGATATAATAAAAACATGTAACGTGTAACAAGCCCACATTAAAATAATATGTCAATGAACAGATAAATAAACTACGGGCAATAAAGCAAACACAGCATAGCAGACATGCAAATGAAATGCTTTGTAAATGAAATGTTTTCAGGTATTTGACAGCATTAAATTACTTTGCAGGTTATTATTGCATGGAAGTATCTTGGAGTAAGTTAATATTCTACTGCTCTGCTGAAACAACTTTGAGAGGAAAAAATAAAAGTTTTCAGGTTATGATAGGAGAAAACAAAACACTGTTGTGACACTGAAACCTCACCCCAACTGTGGGGCATGGCGAGGGGAGTAAATGATGTTTTTCTGCCTGAGGGTCTGGACAGCTTGCAGACACCGACAGACAAATGAATTCCAAAGTTACACCAGGATTGTCTACAGCAGAATGTCAGGATGTCCGTCTGTGATAGAAAACTCAAATGAAGCTGAATCATCCAGCATGACAATGATCAAAAACTCAAGAGTCTTGACCTCAATTCCAGTAAAGTGATATGGCACAAGCTGAGGCTGGTGTTCAAATAAGATAAGAAATTCTATATCAAATAAAATAGTTTTGAATAATAGGAGAAATGGACCAGATATGACCTTTAGTTAGTTTACACAGTTTCACAATTTCTGTTTCTTTACACAGTTTTGTAGATGTGACACTATGAAATATGTGATGTTTGTTTGAAAGACATTATTTAAGCCTCAATTTGAAATTTAAGCAGCAAAATTATCATTGGTTCTTGTGTGTCATGTAATTCCCAGTCATCCCTGCTGTCCAAACTTGTTTATGCTGGTTATGCTGGCATAGTGCTGGTTTAGTGATGGTCCAGGCTGGTTTATGCTGGTATAGTGCTAGTTTATGCTGGTTAGTGCTGGTATAGTGCTGGTCCAGGCTGTTTTATGCTGGTATAGTGCTGGTCTAGCTGGTGTACCAGCATATCCATGCTGTTCTCAAGCAAAATGGAGCTGGTGATGCTGGTTCACCAGCAGGGTCTTGCAAGTCGTGTTTTTGGGGACAAACCGTTTTTGCTTGCATATTTTTCTATTTAACACATTAATGATGCAAAAGAAAAAAACAATATAAGGTTAAAACATGACTTATTGAATTATATGATAACTTTGTAATTTCTTTTGCTTCCTCTGTAGAAAGTAGAACTGAAAATTTGAATTACTTTAGTTATGATTAAATTATTAATTAGCATCACTAGTAAACTCGTTAAACATTTCAAAGCATCAAAGGAATTGTCTCCTGTTTCATAACATCTGTACACAAATTGGTTAAAAAAAACACATTGCATAACAAATTAATTTAGAGATGTGAAAACCAAAAAAAAAAAAGTCTAATAGAAGCTTAATAATAAGCAGTTTGTTTAATAACAGGGGTAATAACAACTTGATAATGAAAGTTCAAAACTGAAAACTTTCATACACACCTGGCAAGTCACGTAAGTCCAAATCCAGCTGTCAGTCACTGATTTCGAAAAGTACACATAGTAAAAGGTATGTCAGTGCAGTGAGGACCATGAAATATTATTGAAAATAGTGATAGCGTGCACTTTCTGTGTGCAACTGCTGAAATAGAGTTTGTTCAACCAAAGTCAATGGCCAAGAGCCCAACTAAAAGTAACATTAATTACCATAATGGTAACAGACCTCAGCAACCTTTGTACGTGCACCATATGAAAGAAGTAAAGCCAAACTGGTTTGCAGTAAGTGAATATGGTAATTCTGTTTTCATAGTTGTTTAATCATCATCTGGTGAGATATTGATTTCATCTAAGGCTGTGTTGCTGTAAGTAGTTGATGTGTTTCTGCTCACCTCTTCACTTTTTTTCTGTTCTTGCTGTTCCTCTTATTCTAATTTCATTGGAAAATTGTCTTGGGCTTTCTCTACAAACACAAACCAATTTCAAAAGAAACGTGATATGTAACACATACAGTTCTGTTGTGGCCTTGCTGGGATTATACCAGCACCCAAAAGACAACAAATACTGGTCCACCAGCACACCAGCATCCCAAGCTGTTCCCAGCATGCAAAACATACCTTATGCTGGTGACCAGCAATGCTGGATTTTTCAGCAGGGATGTCATCCCAAACCTTTAAGAATTCCTCTTTTTTGAAGGACATACAAGAAAAATGGGCAAGCGTAAGGATTTGAGTGTCTTTGACAAGGGCCAAATTGTGATGGCTAGATGACTGGGTCAGACCATCTCCAAAACTGCAGCTCTTGTGGGGTGTTCCCGCACTGCAGTGGTCAGTATCTGTCAAAAGTGGTCGATGGAAGAAAGAGTGGTGAACTGGTGACAGGGTCATGGGCGGCCAAGGCACACTGATGCACGTGGGAAGCGAAAGCTGGCCTGTGTGGTTCTGTTCCAGCAGATGAGCTACTGTAGCTCAAATTGCTCAACAAGTTAATGTATTTAACTGATGGAAAGGTGTCAGAATGCACAGTGCATTGCAGTTTGTTGTGTATGGGGCTGCATAGCCACAGACCAGTCAGGGCGCCCATGCTGAGCCCTGTCCACCACCAAAAGTGCCAACAGTGGGCACATGAGCATCAGTACTGGACCATGGGGCAATAGAAGAAGGTGGCCTGGTCTGATGAATCATGTTTTCTTTTACATCACGTGGATGGGTGGGTGGATTTGCATCGCTTACCTGGGAAACACATGGCACCAGGATGCATTATGGGAAGAAGGAAAGCCGGCAGAGGCAGTGTGATGATTTGGGCAATTTTCTGCTGGGAAACCTTGGGTCCTGCCATCCATGTGGATGTTTGACATGTACACCTACCTAAGCATGGCTGCAGTCCATGTACACCCTTTCATGGAAATGGTATTCCCTGGTGGCTGTGGCCTCTTTCAGCAGGATAATGTTAAGAGAGCAGTACAGATGGGTTGATGTGGTGAAAATTAAACTAAAACACCTTCAGTAATCCTTAATTAACTGTCTTGACGATGCACTCACCTGGAAAATGTGCAGTCATTGTGTAATGAAATAGCAATTTGTCAGTTTTAATGCGTCTGCTTGCCACTCTTAAAGATGTTGAGTAAGCATGAGCATACAAGTGAAGGTTTAGAAGGCCATAGATCCTCATCAACATGTAGGAGAAACAGGTTTGGTTAATGGGATCCAACTGCTTCGCATGGCTGTCCAGGACCCATTGGCAGAGCTCCTTAGCCAGTATGGGTACAAAGGAGGAAAACAGCTGTACAGCCCTGCTGTTGACTAGCGTGCTCCATCAGGTAGATGGAGGAGGATATGAAGAACATGTGGTGAAATGAGGCTGGGCTGGTGACAGCTTTGACACTCACCATCAACTCACAAAGCCATTAGCTTGGCAAACACCTTCCATGGATCTGCCAGCAGATGGTAAGAGTCCAGAACATCATATAAAGCAGGCTGCAAAAGATGTTTCCGGGGACAAAGATGGCAAAATAAACTTTTCAGTGTATATATTTAGATTTTTGTCAACCATGTATTATCAAAATTACTGTAAGTTGTGTCCCCAGGTTATGTGTCAACACTGTTATCTTCATATATTTTCACACTTTCTATTCCAGAGGAAGAAGGAGAAAAAGAAGAAGTAGAAGAAGAAGAAGAAGAAGACAAATTAAAATCCTCTTTTATCTTTTTTTTTTTTTGTCATGTTCAGTCCAAGCAAGAAACACTTTGCTTGTACAGGTCTTGTAATTTCAAATTGAACTGTTAAAAATTAACCCTGTTAACGCCAACCTTGTTACCTTTCTGAAGTCATTATATAAAGTATGTGTTCTATATTAAAATGTATTAAATAAGCTTAAGATTGCACAAATACTTTATTAACAATAAATACATTATATTCTCTACTGAATGCTTAGAAATTTACAAAACGTATCTGGGACAGAGACCCATTCCATAAAATGGCCCTGGTATTGTTTAACAGTTCAAATAATTGTATGGAATAAAATTTCCTAATTACACTCGTCGCCCAAAATCACTGAAGCCTGTCGCATGCACACGTACTCTCTTACAGCTTTTATTTTGCTCTTTTCTTCAGTCATTTACCCAAAGGAGCCAATTACAGAGATTTCAGGTTAAAATCCCCTAATTCGACTTATCTGCATTACATGGATTAACTTCATCAAATTGCCAGGATCAGGATTTCTAGCTGTATACTTATTAAACTACAGCTATTCATACCTTAGCCAGGGTGAGAATGTGAGTTTTTCATGTGGATCTTTTGTAATTGGAAAACTTCAAATCTTCCCCATCACAATATTCACAAAGTTCACAATATTTCATCAGCAATGCTGATGAAACTGACTTTGCTGGTGGGTTTTTTCGAAATATGAAGCCTGCTATAATGCATATATGTATGAATGCATTCATAAATAAAATACTCTGGGTTAAGAGTTTTATGAGATGTTTAACCCTATATTATAAGCAACAGTCAACTAAAGGTGATGCTTGCCTTAGAAAACACCACTAATAAGAACATACAAATGTGTATTGTGTAAGCCTTTGTGCATTATTTACATAGAGGCTCTGCCAAAATCATTGCACATTAGTGACATTTTATTATCACTGACGACCCGGTGATTTTTATATTTTACAAAGCTGTAAAATGCATATGATGAAGAGGCTTGTGTCTTCACTCGTAAGTTCATATTCTTTGTGAGTTATCAGAAGGCTCTACTACTTATCTGATTAATTAGCTCACGAACAACATCATTAATCGAGCTATTATGTCCAGCTCTGTTGCCACGGAAATAATCCTAATGAGTCTTTGATCCTATTTGTTATCGTCACTTCCAAACCTTGATCACATAAATGCGACAGCATGATTAAACACCCAATGGCTTTTATATAACCAGTAGCCAGATTCAGACATTTATTGAAGAAAATTGAGGTTGACAAACATTATATTTCTTCATTTGACCTCCAGGTTATTGCTCATGCCGTGCAGAATAAATAGCAAAATGAAAATGGTTTGTTAAATTAAACATCTGAATTCATTGGACGCTGACCAGATACACATTTTGCTGTTTTATAGCAAGTGCTTAAAAGTTTTCATGCATTTAAAAATAAATAAATAACTGCTGCTCAGTTGAAATTAGACAAAGATTCGTGTAAAATACACTGCAGAACTGAAAGTGAATTGTTTTAGTAAAATAAATTATTAATTCTAGCTTTATTCATTCTAACCTTTAAAGCATACATAGACACCAGGGCCAGAGGGATATCTTCTGTTGTAGAAAATGGACAGGTTAACTACTGCCTCTCCTCACAGGAGCAAACAGAAAGTACATTAACAGTCAGTCAGAGAGAAATTTCATTAAAGCAATAAGAAAACTCTTTAAAGTTATAATGGATTCCATTGAGAGTGCCCTTCTGGGGGAGAGAGAGAGGGAAAAAAAAAGAAAAACATTAAGCTATGCGCTGTATAATGAGGATGGGGAAAGACTTAACAATGCGTGAATTCTCTTATCAGCCTATTCTGGAGTATTTATATGTGACAAATGCTTACAATAACATCAAACCCTGATGAAACCAACACCTCATACATGCCATACAAATGACCTTTTCACCAAAACAAGAGCTCATTGACATTCAAGCTGTGGAAAACTGAGATGGGCAATATAAATGTATCATTTGACTGATGAAATTCAATCATTTTCATAGACACTTTCCTTTTATTTCAGTAGTTTCTGTCTAATAGAGATGTTAGCATTGGGGCACTGTGATGGGAACCTATTAGAAAGCAGACAATGTAAGTAGAGTCAACATGAAACTACATTCGCAACCCGCATTCTAGAGTGAAACTGAATGAGTGAGAAAAAAATAAAGTAGGAAAGAACTTTATTTTGATGTTTTCACACCCCTGGACTCTCTAGTTGGTTTCTCCCATCATCTCCCCTGCAGCTCTGTGTGTTTTGGTTTCTCCCTCATTGTCTGCACCTGTGTTTGTAATCAGTCTGTATAGCGTGTGTTTTCCCTCTTGCTTTGTCGGACGTTGATGTTGTTACCCCGTACTCCTGTGTTTCCCGTTGTTTCCCCTGGATTATTATTAAACTGTTCGTGTTTCTGCGTCGTTGTTTTTCCTTACCCCGTCTGATCGTGACAGATATGCAGTTAAACAATACACTGCAGTCCTTAGATATACACTCTTAAAATACATTATTGGCATCTATGGAACCATTACGAATCTTTTACATTCGTGGAAGCATCCCATGTCACAAAAGGTGCTTTGTAGCGAAAACCAATAACGGTGCTTCTATGGCATCACTGTGAAAACTCCCATTGAAACGTTTATTTTTTATCGCGTACAGTAAGGAAACCAGTTTCAGTTATTACATTTTGATGATAAAAGTACAAAGACAAGCCTTCTTTTTCATTGCTTCACTGAATTGTGCACTATATGATTACGAATGTGCATTAAGAAAATTGGGTCAACTTTGAAGCTATGTTGATTTTCACCCTACAAATATTCTTTTAGATGTGAAAAGGTCTAGTGCAGCAATTCTTGTCTGTTCTTAAGTGTAAGAGCCCCACAATAACATAAACCTTCCTCATGGACGCCCCCACCCTGTGACTAAAAGTGCTCAGAGAGAAAATGACAGAATTGTTTTCACAATTGAGCCTCTGAAGTGTCCTCGAAAGCAGCGACTGTTGAGGTTTAGACTGCCTTTTGAGAAGCCCTGACCTGGTGTACAGTGCACTCCGAGGTTAGTACGTGAGTAATTATGCGTGTTGTTTTGAAGCCGCTGATGTGTCAGCTGAGACGGGCTCTTTGTTGTGCATGCCCCGTTCCAGGAAGAAAACAAGTCTATTTTGCTGAGCTAAATTTGCAGACAAATGCTAAATTTCCCTTATGATCACATAAATCATTCAACTGCGCTACAGTGGTCACATGTATGCCATTATAAACTAATGAGTACGTGATGAATTATATAACTTGTCGTAAACATTGAAACGCTTCCAGGAAGATGAGCTGCCTTCATTAGGGAATGCTTGGAGATTTGTCACATGAATTAATTCTCATCAAGCTGCTCTACAGTCCTCCAACACAAAAGGGAAAATGTGCTGTGGAAAGGAGTGGTGATGTGAGCTGATATCACCACCACGCACCCTACGCCTTCAAACCGACTGACCTCAAACTGCAAATGCCGGTTTGGAATGAGATCCAAGAAAAGTCAGCACTGAGCTCTGTTTCTTTGAAGGCAACAAAATTACCTGCTAAAGAATTCTCTTGAGCACCGATCTCTACTCTCAAGATTTACAGCATCGCTTTTGATGTGCCTGCCAATCCCAGCTTTGTTCTGAATGCAGATGTGAGCGGGGAGTCTTTAGAGACCTAAGCAGGAGAGCATCATCAAACATCTGCTACAGCCCAAAGTTTGGAACCGCGGCACAAGATTCATTTTATACTCCTCGTGTTATGTATGCTCTATAATGACTCATGCATCTCTTCAAGATTTCTCTTCAACTCATCATGGCAAGATTTTTCAAAGTGTAGCGTCACACCACAAGCCAAAGTGCACAATAATGTTTTTCTGCTCAAATTTGCCCACAAAAATGTTTTTAAGAAAAAATGTTCCTAAGTGCTATTCTTGAAAATGGATCCAATATTTTAAAGATTTTTCTCTCTTTCTTTCTTTTTCTTTCTTTCTTTCTTTCTTTCTTTCTTTCTTTCTTTCTTTCTTTCTTTCCTAATATGTATTTCTCATTCAAATGACTAAACATTTTATAATAAGAAGAAACTTTAATGTTATGACAATGATAAGCCTTCTCATAATAATGCCTTAGTACAACCTTATTAGGAGAACGTTTCTTAATATAATCAGATGCTAAGAACATTTTTCATTATTGTGATTTACAGAATCATATTTTTTACTTAACTGTGTCATCTTCAATAGGTTATGGTTAATTGATTACTTGATGTCTTATTTGTCTTTAACTCACTAATGTCCAGATAACTAGTGCCAGCACTTTTTTTTTTTTTTTTTTTGGTATTTAAAACTACCTCAGGATTTACAAAGGCACACAGCAATGATGCACAGTAATATTTTATTTAATTATTATATGAACTGGGAATTAACATTAAAAATACACTTTAATATATAAAGCTTTTAAATGACTAAACTTCTGTATTTTGTTTCTTTCTCGTGTTTGAGCTCTTTGTGAAACTGTATTAAATTATGAAATTCAGCTGATTCTTTTGCATAGTCATACGTTCATTATATTTTTAGTCATTTTTAGTCATTAAAAATATAATGAATTTAAATACTTTTACAAGACAGAAACAAACACTGCTCCTGCTGCAAATTTTTGAGAAGGCTTATACTTTCTGAAGCCTTCTCAAAAATTTGCAGCAGCAGCAGTGTTTGTTCCTGTCTTGTAAAAGTATTTAAATTCATTATATTTTTAATAACGACATCTCTTAACCTTTAGCGAAGAAGTGAATTGTGCCGACTCTTGCGAGAAGTGAATCAAACCACTGTGTGATTGGCTGTGTGACTGTCATACTTTCAGGTGCTCCAGATTTAATTACAAATTCTGGATCAAACCCTGAGTTTATATCGAGCATTGTGAGCCCACTGAATCTGGTCTAAACCAGGCTGGATTTGTTTGGTTTTGCTAACTTTTCTGTTGTATTTGTTTAGCTCAGTCAGTAGAACTTATCTTTACAACAAATACCCACTAGCATTGTTGCTATAAGAGATGGGATTGTTTGTGCACTATTTTGAATAATTCAGATGTGTGCTACAGATGAATCTTGCTGTATCACAGAGACTTTTAATGGATAGTAATAAAGCACTTTTCAGTAGCTACATTAAACTGTATGAGACTTGCAGCAAAACAGTTTAATTAGAGGCTTTTGGCTCTTCCCTGTTATCTTTTGTCCCTATGGAGATGTGGTTTGTATCCAGAGATGAGTTCTGATATTACTGCAGGATAATTACCAGAGTGAGCAACACCTCCATCCTCTTAATATTTTTAATAAAGTCAAAATGTTATAAGTCATCTTGGTAAACAAGCTTTTTTTCTTTCTTTTTCTTTCTTTTTTATTTTATTTTTATTTATTTTTTACTAGTATGCAAGTGTTTGTCTGTTCTTATCTGTATGGCATATAAAGCATTGTCAGGAAATCTGACATAAAATAAAATAAAATAAAATAAAATAAAATAAAATAAAATAAAATAAAATAAAATAAAATAAAATAAAATAAAATAAAAAATAAGAAAAAAAAAAAAAAAAAGACTGGTTGGCCTTTTTTAAATGTTCTTGTGGATTTCCTATTGGAATTACTTGTAGTTATTTGAGCTCCGTTGTGTGTGTACATTTTAATGCAGTTATTTTCCTTGGTCAGACTTTCCATATACATTAGGTTTCTCATCTACCGCTTGACCTTGAATTGTAAGAGCATGTAAATACAGATTTAGCTAAATAAAGATTAGCTTTCATGTTTACATATAACATATCAGGTCAGAAAACCAAAATAATCCAGTTTATCGCTGGCCATCAATTACAGCAAATCTTTCAGCATTAGCACAGGCATTCCAAGGGCAGAATAAACCGTGCTGTTTGATTGTGCCCCTGTCAAGCTTATTGAGTAAAAATGGAGAATTACTGTGCCGTGAAGATCACACTATAGAAACTGAGTGTTAGCGTTGGGCGCAATTTTGACTCTGATTAAACCATCATCTGTAATTTGAAATGGATGACACAAATTGTTTCGGTTACTTTTGTGTGAGCAGAATGCCTAACGGTTAATGCTACTAGAGAGGTCATGATTGGAAAACGATCAGTGTGGCCCTCATTCACTGTTAAGTTTCCATTTAATTCCAGTCAACAGATCAATAGCTCACTTGTCAATATACAGATGTACAGCATGCCTTTGGATCTTCGCAAATAGACGTAAGATTAAAAGTAATGGTGAAACTGTAGGTGGATTATACTGTAGATATTGAGTGTATAAAATCCTAATGTTTGCATCAACATGGTAATGTAAGGAAATACTTGACTGATAAAATGATAATACTGTACATTAAATATATTAAAATAATTAATAACCTAACAAATGCACATACCAATTTAAAGTAAAAGTATATAGTATGCTACCATTCACCAGGGTCAGTAAGATTTTTTTTCTTAAGATTTAGTCTTTTATGTTTACTATCACTATTTTTTTGGTCAAAAATATAGAAACAAATAGGAATACTGTGAGATATTATTATCATTTAAAATAACTGTTTTCTGGATGAATATACTTTAAAATGTAAACATCACTGTTTACACTTAGTACTCTAATGTGATTGTGCCGCTAAATACATTACTCACTATGTCAGTGTGTTACTGTTTCTTAAAGAAAGAAAGAAAGAAAGAAAGAAAGAAAGAACTAATGCTATAATGTTATAGCAGGCATGCTATCTCATGCTGTACTTCAAATAAAACACGCATTTTCATTATTTTTACAGCACTCACAGCTTTTCTTGGTGTTGCTGACTGAGGCTTATTTTGTTCTGTTGAATATGTGCATAAAGGTGGAATTTCAATAAGGCTGGGCTGAGCTTTGAAGGTTGACCAGCTGACTTCAAATCAAATATTTAAAGGTGGGCCGCAGGCTAACCCCATTTTAACCTATTATAGATCTAGGAAGATTTTTAGACCATAAACAACAACAGAGCTCCAAGTTTAATTAGTACCCAAGGCAACACAGACTGACAAAGAAAAAAAAATGAATACAAAAAAGTCAGGTGAACAAATGTTGAACAAATGATTTGTTTTTTGTTCATTTTTTGTGTTTTTTTTAAAAACCTTATAGCACTAAGTAGTTGCTTGTTTATAATCCTGCAAATCATAATAATAATCTGCCTTTTACTTCTTTACATATGAACCTTAGCTGATGGTGTAGACCTCATATTTAATTTGTGTAGCTTCCGTACTCTTAAACCCTCCAAAGCCTCTGTGGTGCTAGTTGCCATGACCCTATGCAGGGGCTCTCTCACAGCATTATGACCGAATTATATTATGGCTAAACTAGCAGTGGCTGAGGAGGATAAAGCCTGGGTGGAAACTATGGAGAATGAGGAGGTGAGGATGAGGATCTACTAAAAGTCCAGTTCACCATGGACCAGGTCAGTCACTGTAGCTCTGACATTCGGCAAGGTAATGGTGGCCCTGATCCATGAGTTCCTGCGGGTGGAACTTCCAACACCGGTCACACAGACAGTATCCACACATGACTCACCTGCAACCTGCATGTGACATAGGCTTCTCGATGGAGCTTGCTCCGAGTCAACCGAGGCAGAGGTCTGAACTAAAGAAGCCTGCCTTCCAGCAATGCAAGGACATTAAAAACTATCTTTACCAATTCATGCGTCTAGCCAGGTCCTGAGGTGGCCTGAGGAGGAGTTTAATTGTTGGCGTTTTCTGTTGCCGACAAGACAGCCACTGAAGGCTTACATAGCAATGGATGAGGAGTAAGCAGCAACACATTCTCATTCCCAACGTGTCACATATTGATGCTTGATCAGGACCCCTTGGCGTCACTTTTTTGGCACACAGGGTACCCCTTTAGCGTAATTTTTTAATTTTAACTAAGAAACCTTTTGTCACACCCCAGGACTGTGTGTGTTTTCTCCCCATGTGCTCTGTTTGTTGGGTCTCAGAATGTCATGTTCGTGTGTCACCAGCCATTCCCTGTGTGGATTACCCTGTGTTTGGATTATATTAAAGATTTATGGATTATATGTTGCTCTGATCTCGACCCAGCGGCTCCACTATGGCTCCTAGCTCCTTCCTGTCTGCTGTCAATCCACCGGCTCTCTCATCCTTCTGGCTCTGCAGTGGTCAGTCATCAACCATCCATCGCCTTCCAGATCCCTGCCTTTGCTTCGGCCGCCTGAGCAATCCTTTCCACCTTGGCCTCTGGATCGTCCTCATCACCCTGGCTCATCAGATCTCCGTCTCCGCCTTGGGGTCTACCTCTACCTGCTCCGCCGTCGTCGGTTGGTGCCCTGGATTCGTCAGCCCTTCTCCCTCCATTGGCTCCACCGTGGGTCATCTTCATGGCTGTGGCCTGGGTCCTGCCTGGTTCCTCCTGCTCCAAGTCCCTCCTGGCTCCTTCCTCCATCTGGTTTGCCCTGGCTCCTCCCTCCGTCGTCTCCACCCTGGACTCTGTTTGCCATCCTCCTCCCGGATGTCCGTTCTCCACCTGAACCTCCTTCTAAGTTCCCCTCCGTTCCTACCTTTATTGTTCCTGTGGCACGATGATGTGCCTTCCAGGAGGGGGCGAACTGTCACAACCCAGGACTGTTTGCCTGCCCCTAAACCTAACCATTTGTCAATATTAAACACATGATATAACAGGCAGATGCAACTACAGTCACAATTTATTTTAAAAAAAGTATTAATATCCGAAATCTTCTGAAGCAAAACGAGTGATTTCTGAGAGGAATAGACACGATCAACGTCTCTATCTGCCGTCTGTCTCTATCTATAATCCTGTGTGCAGTCTGTGCACAAATTTAAAAACTTAGAAAGCCACACCAACAGTGGCAGAAGTAATACCCTGGTACTTCAGTCTCAGAGACTTTTGTGGAAGGCCTCAATGCTAGTGACTGCAGGATCCCAGAAAACGTCGGCAAACTAAGGAGAAATGTTGTCACTGAAACAAACTGTTGGCCAAGTGGCAAGGGCCATACACTGTGGAGCAAAAATTGGGACCAGTAACTAGTGGTGGGGAGAAAAATTAATAAGGCATAATATCCCTTTGTCTACCCCTGTACCTTGTGAAATTTGCGTGTACAAAAAATATTGTGTTTCACTCATTTTGCTTTTGGGTCCCCCTCACTGAGATGAGTAGTTTTGCTTTAGGTTTTGTGGTGGAACCTGCATTTTTGCTCTTGATTTCTCTTTTGCTTTGGTCATTATCTTTAGTTATCTTTAGCTATGTCAAGATTTGTGTACCCCTGTGCCTTGAGAACTTTAAAGTTTTGTGTTTTACTCATTCTGCTTTCGGGTCCCCTCACTCAGATCCTGACAAGCGCTGATAAGAGATATCAAACAAAGCATCAGTCAAGATTTCAGGAAGAGATATGTCACCCATATTTCAAGTAAAACAGTGGTTATATGTATTTATATGTAACAAAGTGCAAGACTCAGGGAAGAAGAAAGCGGAAACCAGCAAACATAACTTTAAAAAACAAAATACACAACACAATGAAAGGAAGTGGCAGCCACCTCATGGCAGACTCCAGTGCATATCTGTCTCTCTGTGTTTGCACTCTGGGCAGCATTAGAGGTTTTGATTTACAACGTGCTTTATGCACCGCAGAACATTGCAGCCAATCACTGACGCATGTGTTGATTTCCTGAATGCAACGGCCAATCAAAGGCCGAGTTTCAGAGTTTTGTTCAGTCCTGAGTTCTGCAAGCTAATCCATACATTATAACAAACCAAATGTAGATGCAATATAAATAATAGATTTATTGTGCAGTGTAGAGAGTTCTGTCAAACTGTTCAAACTGTTCAAAGACAAAACTACAATAGTCTATTTACAGATGTAACTGACCTGCACCTGAAGTCCTGAACAGGACAGTTTTGTCTCTCTGCTCCACTTGAGCACTTCCACTCCACTCTCGAGTCTCACATCCTTTTGGCAGATGCGCGGATAAGCAGAGCGTTGCCAGTCAAAACTAACCGATTCATGATTATCATAAGAGTTTTATTATTGTATGGCAAATTCCAAAATAATCAAACAATACTGAGAAAAAAAAAAAAGAATAAACTGAAGGACAGCGGGCCAAATGGGCTGCCAGGCCACCGGGAATTCTCCCTGTGCTTCCGATGGCCAGTCCGCCCCTGTATCCTAACAAACTATACATCAATGGAAAGCTTATGTATTCAGCTTTCAGATAATGTATAAATCTCAATTAAAAAAAAAAATAAAAAAATAACCTTTATGACTGGTTTTGTGGTCCAGGGTCACATATATAATCCATTCAGTATTTGAATAAAAGTTTTGCAGTGCCAAGTTGTGGAAAACAAGTCTATGCATTGCCTTCCTTCTGATCCCAATGTTAGGACAGATACACTTTATATAACTTTATATAAGTTCCAGACCACGCCAGTGAGAACTTGGTCCTGTGTTCACTTCATTTTGATGCAGATTCATTTACAAACAAGGCACAGTTCGACGCTGGATTTTCAGAAAGATTAAAACTAAAAGAAAATGTTGTTCTGAATATACTGGACCCAATGTCGCACCACTAGTGTAAGTAAGTGTTTTTATTATGTGGTCACTATTGCTTTGTCGGTTATCACAGATTGTTTGATATGTATGTTACGGAATGTAATACGTCATGGGATCGTCAGTTGGTTGCTTTTGGCTGTTTTGTTCTTTGCCTGCTCTGTTCCAATACAGTTGCTGAGCTGCACTAGTGTGTCCTCCTCTTGTTTTATGCCTAAAGTGTTGCATAAACAATGTACTGAGTATTTCTGCATCTATCTATTAAGGATGTAAGCTGTCAAACATACACAACTGTTAGCTAATTATAACAGTGGCTGTTTACTTCCAAGTCTACAATCCGCCATGCTTATTCAAACAGAGCGTTCTGGTGAGGGGAGTCAAAAACAGGACAGAAAATAGCCTATTACTTCTTAACTATCACGTTTTTTGATGTAAAAACCTTGATTATGAATGGACCTCAGAGAACAGTACTAAATAATAAAAAAGGCAGTTCATAACATTCGCTTCACTGTACATGCCATGTATGGGTCACGTCAATTTAGGAAGATAAAAATAGGGTCACTCTTAAAAAAAAAAGTTTGAAAACCGCTAACCACATAAAACTATAATTCATTATTGCACTGACACAAAGCAACATTTTTAGTCATCTGTCCCAGGTTTATATGTAATCCACCTCAAAAAAGCACCACACACTGTTTTCTGAAGGATTTTACAGACTTACAGCAATTTATAGCAACTCCATGACACCAGCAGAGCAGATCATCATCACCTCA
Organism: Labeo calbasu; assembly: GCA_019740295.1. Lineage (NCBI taxonomy): Eukaryota > Metazoa > Chordata > Actinopteri > Cypriniformes > Cyprinidae > Labeo > Labeo calbasu. The sequence goes on from JAHKKF010513631.1 coordinate 18,631, forward strand.
AAACAGCAGAAAGCATGTTGGGAATTAATTGGGGTTTGCCTGTTAATTTTCTACCAACATTGAGGATATGGTTCTGTAATACACTGTTATATGTTCCTGTGTTCACTCCCCATAACTAGTCCCTGTGTGCCTTGTCCTTTGTTTGTTATCATGACATTTAATTAGCCACACCCACTTGTTTCCGTGGTAACTCATTGGTCCTTTTGTTCTCCTGTGTATAGTCCTTGTGTTTCTCTGTGTTTTGTCAGTTGTTGAACGTAATTGTGCCATTCTGCTTGTGTTTTTGTTTCTTGTTCCCCATGTTGTCTGCTGTTTGTTCCTTTAGTCTTTCTATTAAAAACCCTGCATTTAGATCCACGCAGCTGACTGCTTATTCCCGCTTCCTGCACATTGCACTCATAATCAGATGAGCAAGAGTGATACTTTTCCCTAAATGTATCCACATTTTGAACAAATTGGTTGAGTGTGTAACAGTCTTGGCCTGCCAGCCACAGGGCTGGTCCAAATATCCCTACTTGTGGTCTTTGCATTTGACCACTTGTCTACTTGACATATTTCCTGTATTTTCCGTAAATATTCAAGTGGGCATGAAGACCACAGGTGTGTGAAGAACTTTGTATTACCCAATGGGGCACCCTAATAGTTGTAAAATGTTGTTGTAAAAAAAAAAAAAAAAAAAAAAAGATTATTCTTTGTTCTTCAATAGCGGTTTTGCATAAATTGGAAGTGTGGGTCTTATTTCAGCAAATTACTTCACACTGTTACATCTATCCCCTGCCTGTGTTACAACTCACCCCAACGGAACTCTTTGGATTTGACATTAACTCACATAATCTGTGATTATGCAGTACACGTTTAATTGAGTTTTAGTTGTAGTAGACAAATGTGGCTACCATATATCAAAATTTGAGAGATCCAGCACAAACAGCCACTGAGTTACTGATGCTCAAACAAAAAGTGTTACTCTCATCCCCGGTAATATATGTAGTTATATGGAAAGGTTCCTGCAACATCTTTTCAGCAAAAAGTTTCACAGTTAATTTCCAGAACATGATGCATGACGGGCGGACTTAGTGTGGATTTAGTGTGCATTAAAGGGCACCGTGCTTTGGTGTTTCTAAGACCTGGGACAGTCTTGCACGCAGACTTCATGTTGTGTGCATGCACTCGCAATGTCCAAGACAGCAAGTGTGGGTATTTGGACAGGCCCACAGTGTTGTATGTCCCATGTGTAATTGTACTACCTGCAACTATGGGGAGTTTTTTGGCTTTTGGCTTTAGTATTTTGTAGAAGTGAATATAGAAGAAGTTAGATGTGTTTGAGTTGAACAGCATGAGTCCAGATGGAGAATTTTAAATATTTCTGCTTATTTAATGTAAGAATCTGTTTCCTTTTCATGTTTCTTGGATGTTTGTTTAATGCACATGTTTAAACATGTATTCATGTTTACTGATGTTAGTTTATTCATTTTGGTTTGTAGGGAGACTCCTTCATTTACTGAGTTCATAGAAATAACTCTCAGGAACTTATTTAAGCTTATTAATTATGCAAAATGTAAATACATTTATACCACCCTTGAGCCAATTTAAACACTCTTTAATTAAATCTAATTTCATCTCAGATGCATTTTTTTATTTTATTTTATTTTATTTATTTATTTATTTATTTATTTATAAGTTAGTTTTAATTTAAAATTATGTAATCAAATTGCAGTGTTTTTTTTTTGTTGTTGTTGTTTTTATTTAATGTTATGGACACTCCTCTCTTATATATAATATAAGGTCAAGAGGTGCCATATACGTTCATATGACTTAGTTTCTTCTCTGAAGTATTCATATATTGTAAATTTTGTGCCAAATTTATTTTTTTTTTAATTAAACAGACCATTTTTTGTTGCTGCAGCTTTAAGACTTCTATAAACCAACTTTGCATGTAAAATGAGGCATGCTTTACAGTGCTCACACACAGGTTGTGGACTTGGTCTAGTACAGTTTGTGCTGTCCCATCCTTCACTGATAGCTTCTTTGCAAACCTACATTACATGCTCACAACTCAATCAGTGCTGCGATGTGTCGTCCAATCTGTTAAATTCAAACTGAAATAATAAGGGATCTTGTTAAAAAATTAACTTTTAATGCTGGGTTTTTTTCAGAATGATGTGCAGAGCAGCAGATGCTACATGGCCAGAAACAGCACATCGGTGGCACGTTGATATTCAGCATCAAGGTAGTTCACTCTAATGGTCTGCCTCACAGTTATCTTGGCACGTAAATCTGCCAAGCTGTCTTTTTGTCATTTCCTTTCACCTCATACTCAACATCCACTGGCCAGCAACCCATAAACCTTTGGTCATTCATCTTGGAGTGATTGTAGCAGATTGCATTACCTGTCTCTTGTTTGCTTATGCTGTTTTTAGGATTAATTTTGAAATTACCATTACCAATATAGTCCATGGCAGTGCAGTTGTTTGTATATGTGTCATTCTATAATTGTGGGTACATCTCACGTCCGTGAAGTATATTTTTAATATATTTTCATCAGTATAAAGCCCAGACGCTTAATTTTCTAGAACACAATTATATTTTTCCCAATCACACTACTATATGTTGAAAAAGCCATTTCTTTTGTTCAAAAAGTTATGTTCATATCACATACAACCCTGGTGTTCAGCTGTCCAAATTTGTAAAGTTGCTCATTCTGCTCTGCATTTAAGCATGAAAATTACCTCAAATATAAATTAATTTAATAGTTTTGCCTTCAATTAGATTAGGTTATCAAGACATTTGGGTGTGCGCTTCAAAATAAGAAGTTGGCAACTAAGTTACCCACTAGAAAACCTCCCCTAAAAAGGAATGGTTTGCCCCATTCTCACAAAATTTGCACAGTATGATGATATTTCCACTAGAAGCACATGGATGAAACACTAGAAGTTATGTTCTCTTTCTTTCCCCTAATATTGGTTAAACTAGCACACCTGTGTCAAGAGTGGATTAACTGACTCTCAACAGTGTTACACAAGTATTACTGCTGCAAATTTTAACGAGACAATTTAACTAAAACTTATGTTTTCTTTATGAAAATTTCTTTCAAAACATACCATATGCTCAGTAGTTCTAGGCTTCCATGTTGAGTATAGGCCCAAAATACTAAAAGTTACCCGTCAATTGTGTAACCCAGTAAAGGTAAAATGGTGGACAGTAGCAAACATAGGTGGCATTTTATGCACATATTCCTACAGCTCACCTTTATTTACATAGCACTTTATACAATATAGATTATTTCAAAGCAGCTATGTAATGTTTGAGTTTTGGGGGAAAAGGGAAACAAAGTCTAAATGTACCCCTAATTATAGAATGACCCATATTTTTTTTTAGCATTTGTAATTTCTAACTGTGAAGTGCAATAATGCCGGTTGCTTGGCTTAATGTTTTCAGTTGATTACACAGTGACACTAGGGTAGAAGGGTTTGGTGTGTCTTTGGAAGCAAAAAGCATAAAAGCTACATCCTTTACCAGACTGGTCACAATGACCAGTAACAGGACCTCAGTGCTGTCCATAGGGAAGACAAAAGCAAACTCTAATATTCCTTACAGAAATGTATGAGCTCTCTAATTCCTACTGTGCTGTGGTAGTGGATGGATTTTCACTGCTATTGTTTATGAATTACCTGCCCCTGCAGACTGTACACAAACAAGAAATACACACTGCTGCCAGATCAGAAGGAGTTGACAACACATATAAATGCAAATCTCTTCTGTAGGGAAACCAACAAAATTTTATCTGGTCAATTGTTTTGCAATGGAGTAGCATCATGGCTGCGCAAAATGGGGTTACACCAATCATCAAATCCACTCTGCTCTAAACAGCAGTTCTTTAAATCTGTGGTGTGCAGTTTCTGTCAGTAGTCTCACCAAACAGATGACAGGCAAAAATAGCTGCTTTCAAACAGGTTTCCTGAACACTCACCTTTTTGTTTTTAGTGAAACAAACAGATAGTTCCGCCCCAAACATCATTAATCATACTGATGTAAAAGATACAAGAAAACAAAATTTAGGCAGTAGATAGATAGCAATAGAGGCTAGGCTATTTACATTAAGTGCAAATAGCAATAGATGCTATTTATACTAAGTGAAAATAGCACATTTTCTTAGTGATAGATGCTGTTTACGCTAAATGAAAATGGCAGTATTTTTTTCTTTAGTAATTTGCTATTTACACTAAGTGCAAACAGCTATAGATTATTTATACACTATGTTAAAATTGCAGGACTTTCTGCTATTTATACTTATTGCAAATAGTGGCAATTATCTGCACCTCAGTATTGTAGTACATTCAAATTATTAAATGGATGCCACCTTATCCGGACAACAAATCCCTCCCTACACCTACCCTAACCCTACCCAATACTTTTTTTTTAATATTTTCAATTATTTCCTTCATGTTTAGTGAAAATAAATGCCTTCTCAATGTGGTATGATATTTGAAAAGGGAGGGGGGGGGGAGCAAAAAGATTCTAACTCAGCTCGATCGTGTCAAAAATGACGACCGCTTTTACGCTTTTACTATCTAGCCGCCAGAACTCCTTTCAGACGATCGTCCTTTGTAATGTTCACCGGCTCAATCACACATTGGTGGGCAGAGTTAGTGTAAATAGCCTCTGCCAAGAAGGTGGGCTATTTGCATTTAGTGTATGCTCCATTAAATTTAAAGACCAAAAATATTGATGACTCATCTTGCACTCTTGGGTGTGTCCAATATTTCTGTTAAACAAAATGTCCTGTAAAGAATCTTTCCCACTATTGCCACCATTGTCATTAAACCTGGAGAGAGCTATTCTTTAGCACTTCTACTCATCATAATGAAGTGGCACACTGGCACAAAAAAGTATGTGAACCCTTGATTCTGCTGTGAAGAACAATTAGTGTGGTTCAATTAGTGGTGGGGGTATTATTGTATAAAAGTAATACAGGACTTCTAAATTGCTGTTACATGTTAAACTGTACTTTTATTTTGACAGTTGCAGTTTAGTTCTGTTTGTATACAGTATGATATGATGCTAGTTTTCTCAAATGAATCGGTAAAACTCACATGAAGTGACTCTCACAGCAAGATTAAGTATATGTGTTCATGTCGTCATATAGTGAGACGCAGAGGCCGCAAATCATTGTGAGCGTCACGCATGCTTTAGTATTTGTGTAATAAACAAAACCGCGTCTCTGCCATTCATACGGCTAACGGAACATGCAGCATTCATATTTAAACCGTCTTTTTGCGTTTCAATATTCACAGACACTAGTGCATATCCAATCCGAATTAAGTGGCAGACCAACTTTTAATTTATTTATCCAAAAATCGACAAATTCATTGGCATTTTGTGCTATAGAGTAAATTCCGGTTTTTTATGAATGGACTCGCGATCCCAGTGTTTTTGGAGGAGGAAAAATAGACGCGCGTCCATGTAGAGACAGGAATGACATGCCATCGTGTAAATAAGAAAAATACCATAAGGTTATTTAGTTTGCTTAATAAACGACCTGTATAGCCCTTTCCAAAGCAGACATAAAAAAATACAACCTGGGCATATATATTATGTAATATCTCTTGTTCAATATTATATATATATATATATATATATATATATATTTCAAGAGAGCACCTCCTGCTCATCACAAAAATTCCCATTGTATTTAGATCTGTAGCTCTGATGTAAGTAATAGTGAACAAGTCCAAGTACCTTACAAAAGACCTTACAAAAACTGAGCAAAAAAAAAAAGAAAAAAAGATTACAGTATAAGGAACTGAGAACTTTTTAGTTTACTTTAAGTTTTACTCACTGAAACACTTTCCCCTCAGTGCTCAAACTTTTCTCATTATGATTAGTAATAAGTTGCACAAGAAGAGTGTTTGAATATCAATGATGTCTAAACTTCTATGAGATTTCATTGGTTCAAAATCCTACTTCGCATTACTGTACAATATGGAAATATATTGCGTTGCTCCTAGAACAGTTTAACGCTGTCTTTTGTGGTGCACTGTAGAAAGAAAATAAGCCATTTTGGTCTGGAGTGACAATATAAAGAGTAAATGAGCATGTGTGAGTGAATGATAACATTTTCAGTTTTGGCCGAACTGTTGCACAGACAGATACAGACCATCTTGCTTCCTCTGTTCCACCATGCACAGTATGATAAATATTGGAAAGGTGGACACCATAGTAATTCCATTTGAAAACTGATAAATGCCAGTCACCAACTGTCTCTAATAAGATTCATTATACTAATTACAACTCTAATGTCTCATAATGACTTGCCCAAGTCACACTTTGTTTGTCATTTCTAAAAATTGGAAGAGAAAGAGGGGAGGGTTGGAGTATAGTGTGAGTTACTTGATGCACTTTCTATTTTTATCAGAGGCCAGCATCAGCAGATTGCACACAGACAAACAAATTGCTCAATTTAAGCATGAAAATGATTGAGCAAAGAAGGCTGAACAAAACATTCATCAAAGCTGTTTACTCCACTGACCAAACACCAAATCATTTAAGACATTTGTAATTTTCTGTCCTCCTATTTGTTTAATCATGTATACAACTTTGGTGCTTACACTGACGCCACTTAATGCTAAGGCAGAAAGATGAATTCAAAACTATTTATTTAAAACACAGAGAGCATCAGTTTGATTTGAGTTTGCAGCTCACATGCAGCTGATTTGTAGTTTTGGTTTGGGAGCTCTTACCCAGAATAAAACCTGTTCATCTGTTCATTCTTTCTAAAAAGGCATCTCTCACTCATATGTACTTTTGGAAATAAGTATTCTACCTGGTGAATTGGTTACTTTGTAAAAATAAATACAATAAACCACACAGTATTAATAATCAGTATATATTATCTTTATTTTATAAACAATGGTGGGTGAACAGAGATCTCTAATTTACACAATATAATAAAATGAGTACATTTATGTAAAAACATGCTGTATGGCAAAATGAAATATGTTATGATGGCAGCTGTTTTGACCGTGTTTAACCTGGTTTTGAAATATGTACAATGGAACCAGGGAGATTTATATAAATATTTTTTATATATAAAAAATATATTTTTATTTATTTCTACGTATCAGGGCATAACTAAGATAAATAGACTAGAATTTATTTTCTGTCATACCAGCTCAACAATATTGTGTGACTTATTCAGTTCAAAATCACACTTATTTAAACTCTGGATTTGATCTCTTTAGCCCTGGTATTTGTCTACCAGCATTTGTATTCTCTATTAATTCGTAATTGCATGACAACGTGGGAAATGGGGTAAGATGTGTCAGTGTTATGTTGTGACTAAAAATATGTTTTTTACATGTAGGCCAGCCTGTATAAGTTTGACAAGACAACAGCCCTGCATACTTGGAAAAAAAAACAAACAAAAAAAACTGTTCTTTATTCTCTCTTTGAGCATGGGGGAATTTAAATGCTTTGAGCCAAAACAAACATCTGCACTGCAGACAAACAATGTTTTGATCAAAGAAAGCAACTGCATCGTGTTATATGATGTTTTTATTTGCCATTAAAGACTTAATCGGCATTAAACAGCATTGTCAACGTTACCTAGACAACACAATGCTGCATTCCCTATGCGAGTTAAATGTGAGCAGTACTGCGCCACTGCTCAGCCACATTAAACGTCTTACTGTTCAAAAGATGATCATATCATATTCACTTTCAAGATATCTTTATATCTCCTCCAGACCAGGCAAAATGTCACAGATTTCCAGGATGGTGGACTGTATTAAGGGCAGACTAGTAAAGTAATTGACTGTGCTACACGGTTATCTTACAGTAATACACACATTACAATCTACAGTACATTACATTCACTGACTATCAAATAAATCAGTCTGTGTTACAAAATTCTCTGTGTGTGTCTTATATGTTGTCAGTAAACATCTGTGTATATGTGTTTATGTATCGTTCAGTTTTGGAAAGCTGCTTTTGAAAATTGTACATTGTGAAAAGAGAACACAAACACATTTGAAGTGAACTGAGGGTCTCATTGCGTCACACGCTTCTTTGACTCTGTTCTGCAGCTACACATTTGAGCTTCAATATTTTATCATTGTTTAAAAAAGATCCAAAGATCACAGGTGATCTATCCTGTATAATGCACATACCACACTTTATCAGACACTCATTATTTAATTATTGAGATAAAGGCGGCTCTCAGAAAGAACAACAGGTAACAGTAATTAGCACAGCTTAGATTGTAGTGACCCATTAAGCTGCAAACTAATTATCATAACTCATTAAAGGTGAGCAAAGAGCTGTGACTGATGTAAACAAATTAATTTCAACTCTGTGAATATTAGAGCTGGAATCCGTATTTGCTTTCCTCACATGCTACAACTCTGGGATCATTACAATCACTTTAATGTTGTATTATGCTGAATGTAAATACTGTGAGCTCTGAACTGATCAACAATTGTGATGGAGTTCAAGAACCGCTCATGTGAGATATGCTTATTAGACAAAGATTAATTATGCAGTTTAATGAAGATGTACATGTACATAAAGTACTATGTGGAAGAAAGAAAAATTATATTTGTCATTAATATTCAAATAATTTTGTAATGTATAATATATTAATTCTCAATTTAATATTTTATGCATTTTTTTTAACTCTTATGTACGATGAATTACATTTTTAAATGGGGAAAAACACTCTAGAAGTAGAACACGCTCAAACTGGGAATTGGGATAATGTAAAATTAATGTTGTGACTTTACATACAGAAATTGTAAAATGTATACCACTGGATGGCACTGTTTTTACTTAAATCTAATATCTGGGTTAGTTCTCTATAAAATGGAAGCATAGCTTATCAAACAGACTTGCCTGTTATAACATTCATAATTAAATAAGACCTATTTTTTAAAAGATAAACCAATAGCCTAGCCGTTTAAGGTCACATCTGTGCCCCAATTTACAAGAATAAGCAAAACAGTTAAAAAAATTAAATAAATAAATGCTTATCCATCACAGGATATGGTAAAATGTTATTTTAATTCAAATACGCATGCACTCTCAACACTAAACAGCTCATTCAGCGACGTTTTGATGCTGTAAATGGCGGTAAATGCACTATATTTCAGGATGTCGGCTGTTAACGCGGGAGCTGCAGGTTCAGCCCAAAGCCTGAAATTAGAATTACTGAGATCACACACCTGCTTTCTCCTCACCGTTCCCTCCAACGAGGTACTTGACCTCTGGTTGCCGCAGGGGGATTTGTGTACCATAAGTCACTTTGGATGAAATTAAGCCCTTGAATGACAAGCAACACAAATTTAGCAATTCAATTTGGCATACGTGTCAAAAAATGGTGGAAAGACGAATTAAGCAGAAAGCTGTAGTTAGTAATGTCTGATCATGCCTCATTGATGTCTGGAGGCCGGCAGATGATTTCTTTCTATGATGACGTTCGTGTCCTTGATGCCAACAATGGGCATACTTGAATGACAATTCTTGGATGCATGTATAATCTCATGGCTATTCTCAGTGCGGCTCAGGAATGCTCTCTAAATAAAACCACATTTCATGGTGTCCGCTGGGACTCGGAACCAAATCTGTGCTGGAACGGTTTTCATATTGAGATTTGTCAGCAAGGAGCTTTACAGCGGGCTCAAAAAAGTACCAAATAAAAAGATACAAATATATTCTTAGCAATGCACAATAAATGCATTTGTGCACGCACAGAGAAAAGAAAAAAAGACTCGCGCATATTCCAAAAAGGTAAGGAAGCAGGGTGACTGACAGCAGATTGAAAGGTCAAATCGGAGCGAGGGCTGCGGCAAGTCCTTTCATTTCAAGGTTTGGGTCATGGTTCAGTGTTTTGGAGGAGGCCCAGATGTCACAGGGTGGGTTTATCCGTGCAGACGAGATTACATGAGCAGGACATGAGCCCACTGTGAATGAAATGGAGTGCACAGATTGGGAATGAGATAGTCGGGCCTGACGCTCTGCTGAGATGCTGTGCCCTTTTAAATGCACAATACTGACAGTCTGATCAAACCTTGAAAAGGTGACCTTTAGTTCATCTCCTTGTAAGAACAAAAAGGAGATTTTTAATCCCAATTCAGCTCCCAATTCAAATCAAATTCTATGAGAAGACTAAAGAAAAAAAAAAAAAAGAAAGAAAAAGAGGAAGACATTCACTCCTGACCTGAAGGGTCAATAGTTTTGTGATTAAGGACGTAGGGAAACATGCATTTTACTGCACCTCTGGAGCTCCAGCAAACAGTCAAGAGCTTCTGTGACTCATCTGGAAACTAGTGTTTTTGTCCGTATGGTAACATAGTCATTTTTCTGCAGAGCAATGTGAAAAGATTCCATGTTTTTAGCACATCGTTAAGGTGTTTTGTGTAGTTGTTTGGGCAATACAATGTGGTTGCTAAAGTGTTCTGGAGTTTTGTGCAACGATAGGTGGTTGCTAGGGTCTTCCAGTGTTTTAGTGCATTAAGTGCTTGCTAATGCATTCTGAACGGTTGCTAGTGCATTTATATGTGGTTAGGCATGTTTTAGAGCATGATAGCTGGTTTGAGCTGGTTTAAGATGGCCCTTAGTTGGCCATGATCTGGTTTAAGCCGGTCCAGAGCTGGTGACAAGCTAGTCATGAGTAACAAGCTTATAACCAGCTCAAACCAGCTCAAACCTGCTACCATGCTTCAAAACATACCTAACCACCATATGCTTTTTTTTTTTTTAAAAAAGGGTAGTCCATAGCTTGGTGGTTGCTAAGGCATTGCAGTGTGGTTGCTAAGGTGTTCTGGTGTTTTAATGCATTGCTAGGCAGTGAAGTACTGACACCGCTAGCTTAACTACATTTCTCAGTAACGTGGTGGTAGCATCGCTTTTTTCTTAATCAAATAGTTTTTCAGTAGCGAAGCTCTTTTTAAGTAGCAAGTAGCACGGTAGCGTCAACAAAAGCTACATTATCCATGCTCACGCTCAAATTGGAAATAGTACTGCTAAGGATCACTGATCCTGGACAAAGAAATTATATTGACAAGAAGTGAAAGCCAATGGAACATTCTATTGCAACAGCGGCGCCCAGCAGCAGCCTTGCGCTTCCACCATTTTGGAGTGAAAGCGACTCAACAGTCCACAACCTTCTTGCTGTCGCTATGGCAAATATCAGCTGCTTTATTTAAAAAACAATAAAATACAAAATCTGAATGATGACAACATTTTTAATATATATTTCTTTTACTCCTTTCCGTTTATTTCTTAAGAATTGTTGTACTTCTGTTAACTATTAAATCATACGTTTTTTATTATTGAAAGAATTTTTGTATGTTTTTTTTATGTACTTTTTTTAAATGTACTGTTATTATTGCAATTAAAAAAAAAAAAGGTGACAACACAGAATAACATGTGTTGTCATTAAACTAGTAGTTATCAAAAAGAGACTTTGTCTTTCATTTATTTATTTTTTTTTACAAAATCTTTGCTCTCTAGAAACCATGTCAGTTTCGGTTGAAATTCCTATTTTAAGTGCAAGTATTAGCATTATAAATGCTGAATTCATACCAACATTTAAAAATTAAATTAAGGACATGCATCAGAAAATTGGGAATGTCAGACAATAAATATAACAGCATCACCGTAAACTGTTTTTGCAGTATTGTCTTATATTAATGTCCGTTAAAGCATGACTGTAAACAAACAAACAAACAAAGAAAAAAAACGTTTATGAAAAATAATAAAAACATAGCCACTGCCTCCAAAATTATTTAATTACTCAGTTATGACAGACACAGCAATGCATCATGTTCTGTAAGATCATCATGTTTGTAGTGTGTTCCATGCATGGGCGTCGGAACCACTGAATGCGGGTGGGACAGGACCAACACACTTTTGAAGACCAATGATATCGGACCCACCCACTTTTACCGTCTCTAATTCGGCGAATATGTCTGTGCACTTTTTAGAGCGCCATCAGTCAAATCCATTCCACGTGACGAATGCGCTAATAGATTAAGCTCTATGCTCACGTGCATGAACAGGCAGCATCTGGGGTGGAGGAGTGGACGGAGCGGGCGCGGGCGCGGGCGCAATCATCAAACATATTTCAAAGGAAGCGGGGGAGGACCCACCCACATTTATTTTGCTTCCGACGCCCATGGTTCCATGGAATTAAAACGTACAATATAATGTATAAATACAATATATATTTCAGACCTATAATAGTAACTAATAATAATAATAGTATGTGTAACGTTGCATAAAATTAAAATACTCAAAGCAGGCTAAAACTGCCTCAAATGTATAATTAATGGTTGGATTCCACAACCGATAATATAAAACATATATAATAATACAATACAACATTTACTGTAGTAATCATAAAATTTACCGACTTGAGAAATTGTCTATTGCGCTTCTGATTTGTGAGATTCGCCAATTTTGAGTGCGTAAGATGTGATGGATTCTGATCTGTAAAAAAAACAAACAAACAAACAAACAAACAAACAAAATCTAACCACGTAGAGTGACTTTTTGCAATTTTTCGTGTCACACACTACTTCCCTGCAGTCATTTTGTTCTTTATTTCCACTTTGACTTCTCTTTCGTTGTCATTCTGTCTGCTTCTGTGCTGTTGTCCAGATCGCATTTTCACCCCAAATTGGCGGCCACTCTTGGAACGCCACCTAGTGGCTGTTACCAAAAAAGCGTCAGAGTTTGGCCTATTGGTGTTCTATCCACCTGTTTCCATGGGGCGCTACTGTAAAAAAGAACACGTGGGTACAACTTCCGGTGAGGCGGCAGTAGTAGTATACCAGTGGTATTTTCGAGAGGCAAAGTTTTTCAAATCATTGTTTACTTTGTAAAGTTGCAAACCTTATAAGAGATGTCCTTACGGTGCTCAGGGACAACACGTGCTGTTCAAAGCTGTGCTCCCACATCTTTAGCAAGTTTGGATTGCTAAATCTTGAATGACTGTTAACTAGTGATGTGACATTTAAACCGAGGCATCGGAGCTTGTATTAAGAGGTGTGCCAGATGAAGCCTTGATTCTAGGCTTGTGTTGTTAACGTAGAAATGCCCAGTGACAAACAAACCCCCAGATCTTACTTATTCATTTATATTTTAAAATACCCAGTCATACAAGTAATATGAAAAATACAAATTATTTAAGAAAAATTAAATATTTGCCATATGCACTTAATGTGTACATTATTCTACTATTACATCATATGATTAATATTTATACTAGAATTTAATACCACAGTTTAATGGGTAAATGAATTTATCAGAGACAGAAATTCAACAAACACACACACTGGTTAGACTTATATTTGTGCACGTAACATGAGTGGATCTGTGGAATTTGTGAATGTTTTGTCCGAGGTGTTTCTTTCACAGGCTTTTGGCTGCTTTATTTTTTTTACTAACCACCAGATTGCGCTGTTTTCGACACACTCGAAGCTTTGAATCTTTTACCGAAACAGTCAGAGGAAAATCTCAGTGCTTCACGAGGCTTCATTTGCCCATCACTATTGTCAGCTGTTGAATGAATGAGTGTCACGTCCCGCTTGTTTACGACGAACCGGAAGACGCTCCCACTTTTGATGCGAGGCCTCATGGGGCATAGGAAACTTGTGGATACTCTTTGTCCTGGATCAGGAAAAAGTTACGCCACTAAACCTCGTAACTCCATTGGCTCCTCAAACTGTCAGTCAAACCTCATTACTCCCGCCTCCGCCTCTCTCGTGAATGAAGTGCGGCATGCATTTTGAAGCATCTCAGCTTGTTTGCAGTCTGTTTTTTTTTTTTGTACTTGAGGAGCGGAGGAGAGTGTCTTAGTCTAGCATTTGCTTTCAAGTCACAGTAAAATAGCTTGTGTGAGGCTCTGAATCTTTTATAATAAGATACTTTGGCCAAATTAAAAAAAAAAAAAAAAAGCCCACATAGCGACAGAAAACTGTATAAGCTGCAAGTTCATGAAACTGTAAATGCGATGCCTGTACTAGTAGCAGCTGCCTTTGATGTGGCGTTAATAACAAGACAAAAACATTCACTGGTATGGAGAGCGGGGACTAAACATAATTTAAAAACATATTGTTGTAGACATATTTTTTCTGTGGCCTATTATGCAGAAGTGTGGTCTATCAATATCAGGTGGTATTTTGTACAAATGTAGAAAGACTTCAGTATAATTTCACTTTGAACATAAGTTTCACATTGTTACTTGGGATGAAAGTAACACAACAATAGCTTTTTTTTGTGTTACTCTTGTTTTTATTAAATATACATGACTATGATCTTGTTAATATGTAACTGCAAATATATTTTGTCCTTTATCTTTGCAAAAAAAATTACATTTTAATTTTAAATTTAAGTTTCATCAAATCTTTCAAAAGTGTACAAACTTGAATTGTTTAAAATATTTATTTATTACATTTATTTTTATAAAACATTTTTAACAGAATGAACAATATGAAAATTAAATTGAATCAGCATAATATAAATTTTCAACATAATGTAACTGTAGGCTTATTCATGTTTCCATCCAGTTGTTTGTATGCATAAATTCGAAATGTGCATAAACACATCTGGAAACACTGCAAATTCATAGGTGGAGATGGAAAAGCTAAGGTACCGCTAAAAATTAAATATGACTTAGGTAAATGTGATGTAGTAGCTGCCCTGAGACTGATGTTCCTGACAGACAGGCCTATGTCCAGAAACGCCCTCTCATGAACATCTGACTGAAGCAGACCTCTGTCTGTCTTTTTGACCCTCACTCTTGGTCTATTCTTTTGATATATTATGACCTAAGCATGTTATATAAATGATGCAAGACACAGAAAGTCACCACATTAGCATGCAGCGGGACAAAAGAAACACCTGTTGTCACTGTAGGGGGACAAAAGTAACAAGTGTTACTTTCGTCCCGACAGGAACTCCTGACATTTGAACCCGATTTACTATTATACTGAGAAACTCAAACTTCAGGATGTGTTACAGCATTAAATAACATGTAGATTGATCATTACTGGGACACATAAAACGAGAAACTCAACAAAAAAATTACCGCCTAGCCTAAGTTATCTGTAGTCCTATACATCTATATGGTAACACTATAAAATAAGATTTCATTAATGTTAGCTAATGTATTAATAACATGAGCGTACAATGAACAATACACTTATTACAGTATTTATTCATCTTTGTTGAAGTTAGGTAATGAAACTACAATCGTTCATTGGTAGTTCATGTTAGTTCACAGTGCATTAACTAATGTTAACAAACAACTTTTGATTTTAATAAAGCATTAGTTAGTGTTGAAATTAACATTAATAAATGCTGCAGAAGTATTGTTCATTCTTAGTTCATGTTAACTAATGTTAACTAATGAACCTTTGTGTAGTGCTACCATTTATATAAATGTATCTGTATACAATAAAGCCACAATACAAACTACAATAGGAGGTTCGTCACAATATGAGGTAAATCCAGCCTTGTACATGATACAGATTTTTGTTGGTTTAGAACAGTTGTTGAATGAACAAATAAACTGAACTATTATGCCTACCTGTCTGCTTGACTGACAGTTCTATTGATCACTGAGAGAGCATTGACTTGGTATGATGTGTCACACCCCTGTGGACTGTTTTGTTGGGTTTGCCCTCCTGTGTCCTTATTTGGTCTTTCCTGTTCCGTTTCTTGTTAAGTGTTCATTGGTTAATTTCCTACACCTGTCTTTGTATTCGTTCACACCCCTATATAAGGTTGTTTCAGTTCAGTGGTTTTCGTCCGTTCTTAATGTCATATCATGTATGTTTACATCGTTTTGCATGTGTTTTCCCTGCTGTTCCTGTTCGTTCCTGTTCCCTTGTTTGGATTATTATATTAAAGTACGTGTTCATTATTTCCTCGTCCTTGCTCCTCCTTTCCACACATGTCGCCTGACATGATGTTGGTTCAGTATAGAAAATAGCTTAGATGAAGTAAAGTATTTTTTCCATGTTGCTAGCTTGCTACATTTCTCAAGGCTGTAGCTTTAATGTAGTTAGGCTTCATGTCATGAACAGTAGTAACTGTTAGCTTAGCTCACAACATTTTCCAGGTAGCTTGCCCAAAACTGTTGCTAGGTGGTTGGTAGTGTGTTCTGAACGATTGCTAGGACATTGCAATGTAGTTGCTAAGGTGTTCTTTTTTTTTTTTTTTCAAAGCCAGGTGGTTGATATGGTGCCCTGAATGGTTATTTGGACCAAGTTCAAGCTGAACCCCAAGTTGTTGTGACATTCTGGCGTGGGTCCCTCCTTCATGTGTGTCCACTGGTGCTGAACAAACCTGCTCAAAACAGAAAAAAAAGCAAGCGTGTATAGTCCGTGATTGCTTTTGTATACCTACGGTGTCAATTTAATACTCTTTATATTGTAGCTTGATATATGTCACTCCATGCTTGCTCTGTTCTTCTGTCAATCACACAATGTATTGGCAACAACCACTCAGCTCTGCTCCGTCCATGTCAAGTGGACATGTTTGGTAAATCTGAGGTTTTTCACCCATTTTATTATCTGCCAGGTGAGAATCATACATCTGTGTTATCAGAAATAACACATCTCCTCTCTGTAAGAAACATGATTAGAAGTATTATTCATGTCTGTAGCACATTCCTAACCCTAAGGTAAGAGCAATAGTGATGGCAGCAGACAACAAATGAAGACCCTTGTCCTCTCAAGCACACTTTTGAAAAATCTCAATCAAAATAATAAATATGATACCGCCAGCTTGTATGTGGCTTGCTTGAAAACAGCAAAATTGTTATAGCGTAACGGCGTAACTGATCGCTTGCAATATTAGTTCTGTCTTGATGGATTCAATCAATTCGGCTTGATTGTGTCTTCACAAAGGCTTCACAGGGAAGCTCAGGGAACAATATATGTTACTGTAATCGAGATGGCAGAATGACAGAGGATGCTGGGAAGGGCTCGGATGTGACTGATATCAGTGATGACCCCATCTGATGGCCAATTGTTCAGTGGGGGGTTACGAATCTGCACGGGGGCCAGTGCAAAAAATCCTGTTCATCATCTAAAAGGGGCCGCGGTGGAGTCGGGCAGTGCTACCCTGCTTCAGTTGCTCTGTAACACATTGATACTTCTTCACTGGGACTGAATGAAAATGGCTGAAAAGTGTAATAGATCGAGCATGACAACAGAGTTGAGAAGTGCAATTGCAGGCAATCAAAATATGTCTGATTAGTTTTTTAATCAGGTCTATTTGAGTGTGATTGTTATTAGAGGATGGGCTTGGAGCCTTAATCAAATGAGTTATGACTCTTAACGAATCTTGTTAACCTTAGCCAATGATACTAATATATGTCATTGAGGGCTTTAATGCTCTTCATGCTGAAGTGATGATAAGCAATTATTGTCGCGTTATAGAGCCTGCAGAGGGTTGCAAACAGAGCTGATGATGTTTATCATGTTGCAGTTACAACTGAAGGTCTTTTGAGTGACTGTAACATCCACTCTCATAAAACAGATTAATAGTATTCTGTGGTTAACTTCCTGAAGAGTGTAAACACTGTGGTCTGGCGATGCTATCAAATATTGATTTGTTTAATTGAGCAGCTTGATGTGCCAACTTCTGGCTTAACAGTACCATCATATATTTTTTCCCCCCTCAAGGGAAGGTGCTCTGCACCATTTTTTATTTATTTATTTATTTTTCCCTCTTTTTGTTGAGGATTTCTCAGCCTTTTGACCAATAGCAACCAATCCACCAAAACATACATTAATTACAAATTGCCATGACATTGTGTTGCTTAGTTGCTTACTACAGTAAACATCTTTGAGAAAACCCCATAACCCCAAATTATCACAACTTAGCATATAACCCATCCCGTATTATATTTGGTTAAAATATGAATGGTTCTTAAAATCATGTGACTTATTTATGAAAAATGTTCTGTTACATGCTGATTGATTTTCATTAAAATATAAACAAATAAATATCTACATATTGTAGGAGAGATAGTCCAGAAACAAAAACTTAAATAATTTAAATGTTTCAATTTAAATAAAAAAATAAATAAAATTATATAAATATATATATATATAATAAACCCAGCTAGAAACCAGAACAGCCTAGCAACCACACAGGTGTTACAGAAATTACATTATGTTTAATTGGTTCAGGATTGCCGATGATTTTTGACCAATTAAACATATATTTCTTAAAACACACACACACTGAGCATCATATATCAAAAGAATGTAAGGTTACTTAGCAAAGCCTTTAAATTAAATTAATTAAATTATACAGAACATAAACATGTTCATACAGAAAATAACCATTGTTATTACTCCATCACAAACATTTGCAGCATATATACAGTATGTATGTTTAGTTGTGCATTAGCAACAGTTAACAGTGCTTAAGCCTGTACAAATAGATAAAGATCCACAACACAAAGGAAATGAATTGCACTGGCCCTCCATCCAGCACAAACGCTGTGTCTTGGGAAGGTATGGGTGCGGTGTAATCAATCCTTCTAATGAAAGCATTCAACTACAAAACACAACAGGATTCCCGTGAGCTGATGGCTTGATCAATGCATTTTTCCATTGTGGAATGACAAATCATGATGTTTGCTCTTCATAACACTCAAAGACACTCGGGCTCCAAGGCAAGATTGAGAACAAACTCGCCTAATCATTACATTAGATTTCCATGAAATGGTATTGGTGGATACTTTGCTGCTGCTGCTTCTTTTTTAAAAAGAAATAAATAAAAGTAAACTAGAAGATGCACTAATGGTCGTTTACATAGCCTGACCTTGATGTGCTTTGGAGATCAAGTAAACTGAGTTCTTGTGAGGGGGGAAAAATGCAAATGAGGAAGCAGAACTGGCTGACGGCCAAGAAGACTGCAAGTGTGCAGACCATTGCTTAGGAAAATGATGAATGCTCTGTTTGTTTGTTTGTTCCCGGGCTCTCAGCTGACCTCAGACCTGTGATAGGCACACTGAGCTGTTCAAACTCTCAGCTTGTAGTGTCACTGAGTCTTGAAGTTTCTCGTTACACCAGTACACCTTTCCCCCAAATGGTGTTTGTCCTATTTTCCCACTGACTTGAGAACTGAGCAGACTATATTGCTACACAACCTGCACAAAAACAAACTATATTGCAGCGTTTGATTACTAATGCCAAGCACACATTATAAAACATCATACAGTACAGACCAAAAGCATCACACAGATGAGGAACTGACCAAAATCCATCCAGCTCCTATACAAGTTCATGGCCATGGACTATTAAGCTTCAAATAAGACATAAAATAAATAGAATAGCATCATCTATACAGTATACAATATAATAGCATACAGCCTGTGCACTGTGCAAGTTTTCTGAGCTGTAAGTTGTTACTCACTAAAAATGTTCTCAATCTCAAATCAAACATGGCACCTGTGCTGCAGGTTTGACATCATGACATTCGGTTGCGCGAATTAATGATATTTGATGCCATTGACACCCAGCCTTAGCCATAGGCAGCATATTTTATTTAGGTGCTGCAGTGGAGATGAAAATGATCAGTGAATAATGAGGCATGTCAATTACAAGATCCTTCTCCTGACTGACTTTGCTGAAGTTACATCCCAAAATTTAGTTCACACAGGAACACAAAGTTTCATTCCTGACATGTCAACAAACAACATGGGAGAATCACTTTTGCACTGATTTGAATAGAAAAAGAAGCACGTGGGGTAATAATTGGTCTCATTTATTTATTTTGTTCTTAATGTTTATGACCTATTATAAGTGAGTGACTGCATACCAAGGTTCTTCACTTGCATAAAGCACACTCAAATATTGCCATAAAAGGGTTTTCTGACACAAACCTTCTGTCACTCATCCTCAAAAACCAGTTCAAGTTCAATTAACAACTTTTATACAGACCTAGATTACAGACCTCTCATTAACCTCTTATACACATTTGGTCGGTGGTCAGTCATGGTCAAAACTTTTGCTACCCTTAATTAATATGATCAAAGAAGGCTGTAAAAACAAGTCTTCATTGTTTATTGTGTCATTTGTTAACATTAGTTAATATATTAACTAACATGAATGAATAATGAACAGTACATTTATTGCACTATTTATTCATTTTTGTTAATATTAGTTAACAAAAATTCATTATTTCATTGTTTATGTTAGTTCACAGTGCATTAACTGTTAACAAACACAACTTGTGATTTTAATAATGCATTAGTATATGCTGAAATTAACATTAACTGAGATTAATGGTAATACTTTATTTTAAGATGTCCTTGTTACATGTATTTTCTATAAAAATAACAATTAATTATGCATAGTTACATGCAAGTAACCCTAAACCAAACCCTAATCCTAACCCTAACCATATTGTAAGTACATGTAGTTAATGTAACTAAGTATTTCAATGTATAATTACACTGTAACAAGGACACCTTTAAATAAAGTGTAACCATGTTAACTAATATTAACCAATGAACCTTATTGTAAAGTGTTACAATAATAATAATAATAATGAAGTGGATTTTATTTGTTTGTTTCCTTGTTTGAATTTAATTACGAAAGTTGTTGATGAATCATGATTTGTTTGTGATAATGTTTGTATGTTTACATCATCTGCAAATTCCATTAGTAAAAGAGACCCAATTCTGCCATTGTTCAGTCAACCTATAAATTAGATAGCTTAGCTGACTGTGAACGGGACAGGACTATGTTAACACTTTTTATAACAAAAATTACATGGTTTTTGTGATATTTATTTAGTATTTGTAATTGTATTTTAGTGTTAAAAAATCTGTGTAAAAAGACTGATTTGGCCAAGAATTTTACAGCTACTGTTGCAGTTCACAGTCAGGCATGAAAGTAAAATGGCCGCTGGTTGTATATCTTAGGCTGTTATGGCAGTTGGTTGAACCTTTTGACACGTGTTGTCACAGAGCTGCCATCACGTAACAAGGTTCCAATGGTATATATATATGACGTAGAACAAGCAGGTTATAAACAACACTGTAAAAGTCAAATGGTGGGTATATTTTAGCTATTTCCTATCCACAAATTATCCACTAATGCCAGCAGTTACCAAAATATCACAATGAACATGGACTTCTTTTACTGGAAAATGTATTATATATATATATATATATATATATATATATATGAATAAGGTTATTAAACACCATGACCTTGATTAACTACACACATAATATCGTACAAAAACAAAAATGTGAGAGCTGATCTACAAACATAGTCTATGGGGAAATGTGTCTTTCCTGCATGCACAATAACACAGTGTATCAGTTTTTGCAACTTTTCTGTAATGAATATACACTACTGTTTTATTAATTATTATGTTTTTGAAAGATAATTCTTATGTTCATCAAAAAAAGAAAAAAAACTAATTTTGTTACAAAATAAAATAACTGTTCTCTATTTTAATTGTAAGTGCAAGGATTCCTGTTCAGTGGCCATTACTCTAGTGATGGTAATTTATTATTATTCCTAGCTGAATAAAAGTATTGATTTATAATATAAATATAGGCAGCATGGCTAACATTTGGTGCAATTATCACATGCAAACACCTCCTTCTGGAGAGTGTCCAATCTGTTTCAAAGTATGGTTATTTTTGCATTTAATTGTAGTAAGTCATCTGGAATTATGTCTCTTGCAATTTTGTAGATTTTACAAGCCCTTTATTATATACCCCCCTTTTTTTTTTTTTTTTGAGATTTTAGTAAATTAGGGCTAGGGTTCAATCCCTAAGATTGCACCTGCTGATGGTTATTTATTGAAATGGGCTGTCTCTGTTACACACCTGATTCGTTAAACACAGTTTTCCCCAAAGAAAATATTTCCCACAAAATCTGTTCAACAACAACAATTTCCATGGCGCAATTCCTAATCTTGCAAATCAGTTCTGAGTGAAGGATGCAGGATTGAATTGTATACTTTGCAGGAATTGAACA
>JAHKKF010513631.1:40699-78307 GCA_019740295.1 Labeo calbasu
TCGAATTTAATTTAATTTAATTTCATTGTATTTATTTATTTATTTTTGAGTTAGGTTTGGCCCAAGGTTTTGTCCTATTTTACTAAATTATGTAAATTTTACTAATTTTACTAAATTTACTATAAATGATATCCTATAATTTATGAAATTAGGACATGTCATTTAATAGCTCATTCAGCTGTACATTATTCACTCATAAAGCTTTTCTTAAACAGAAAATGAAACTGAACTGTGTCTCTGAGCCTGTAATAAACTCTGCACAAGCAGTGCCTAGGATTCAGTGTCCATCCCTGGAGCGCTTCAGATCAGATTTCCTGAATCCTCAGAAACCTGTGATTATAGAGGGAATAACTGATCACTGGCCGGCCTTCACAGAGCATCCATGGAGGTACTGAAAAATATGCATTATTGTATTTTATCTTCTGAAACATCTGTACACTGCCATACTGTACGCTCTCTCTAAGCATAGACTACTTACGAACTATCGCTGGCTGCCGGACGGTACCTATTGAAGTGGGATCCAAGTACACTGATGAAGAGTGGTCACAAAAGCTCATTACAGTAAATGACTTCATAGACCGCCACATTATAGGAACAGTAAGAATCATTTCAGTTTCATTTCAATGCAATATGTGGTGTCTTCATTTTTTTCCTAGAAAAGCTGTAAACTATGGAAGACTGTTTCCACTGAATGTGTTTCATGGGGGAAGGGGGTTTCCCGTTAAAAATCACATTCTGCGGGATAAAATATATGTTTTTTGTCAGGGGTTCCCCTGGTAAATTAACATTTCAGGGGCTAAATATGACGTTACTGGCGTTGATTCAACCTACGGCAACAGTGTTAAAGTAGCCCAATTCTGCAGGAAAATCGTTGACTTGGCAACACTGCTCAGAACTGTAATATAAACTTGCAGTTGCAGATATAAATTGTCTTTTTTTTCTCAGAATTGCATGATATAAACTCACAATTGTGAGAAATAAAGTTAGAATTGCAAAATAAAAAAAAAAAACGCAATTCATTATCGCAAATGCGATTTTGTATTTTCACAATTCTTACTTTTTCTCGCAATTGCAAGTTCTTATCTCACAATTTTCTTTTTGTTCTCAGAATTGCTTGATATAAACTCAAAAATTCAACATTTTTATCTGAGAATTGCATGATATAAACTCACAGTTGCAAGTTATAAAGTCAGAATTGAGATACAAACTCACATTTGGGAGAAAAAAAGTCAGAATTGCGAGATAAAAAAAAAAATCGTCATTCTGACTTTTCTCCCAAATGTGAGTTTGTATCTCACAATTCAGACTTTTTTCTTGCGATTGTGAGTTTATATCTTGAAATTATGACTTTTTTTCTCTTCAGAATTGTGAATTTGTCATGCAGTTCTGAGGAAAAAAAGTCAGATTTGCAAGTTTACATCTTCTAATTCTGACTTTATAACTCGCAATTTCAAATTTATGTCTTACAATTCTGAAAAAAAAGTCAGAATTGTGAGATAAAAAGTTGCTATTACCTTTTCTTATTTCTTATGCAGTGGCGGAAATGGGTTTCCATAGTAAACTGTCTATAATTGTTATTTTCTTATAGGCAGAGGATGGTGTGGGATATCTGGCTCAGCATCAGTTGTTTGATCAGGTCAGTTGCATTTCTTTTTGGTGATACTATAGAACCAGAATATACATACTTTACCTTTTAAAGGAATAGTTCACCCAAAATGAAAATTTACTCACTCTCAGGTCATCGAAGATGTAGCGCAACCTATAAATTACTGAGTGTACTTTAAACATGAGCAAGTTAAAGGAATAGTTCACCTAAACAATAAAATTTGCTGAAAATTTACTGATGAGTTTGTTTTTTCATGAGAACAGATTTTGAGAAATTTAGCATTACATCACTTGCTCAGCAATGAATCCTGCAGTGAATGGGTGCCATCAGAGTCCAAACAGCTAAGAAAAACATCATAATAATTCACAAGTAATCCACATGACTTCACTTGTGAAGTGAAAAGCTGCATGTTTGTAAGAAACAGCCGTAAGTAAGGTGTTATATAATTGTTTGGTTTAATAATAATGCTAAACCATAGTAACACTTCATCCAGTGAAAAAGTCCATCCACTGTTGCCATCTTACGTCAAAATACATGTTTGTTTAGGACTGTTTTTCACCTGTAAACGGTGTTAGATCTGTGCATATTGGTGCACTGATTTAAACAAGATGATTTTCCACTGAAGAAATCAGTATTATAGATTTATTTTAGCCAGAAGTATGAGTTTCTAGTTAAAAACAAACCTTTGGATTACTTACATTCCTTGTGGATTATCGTGATGTGACTCTCATTCTGATGGCACCCATTCACTGCAAAGGATTTGTTGGTGAGCAAGTAATGCTAATTTTCTTCAAATCTGTTCCAATCAAGAAACAAACTCATCTACATTTTAGATGGCCTTAATTTTCATCATGCTTTCATTTTGGGTGTACTATTTCTTTAATTTTCTCATAATACTGCTAAAGTCCACTCAGTAATTTTAGGTTGTGCTATGGCAGCTTTCTTAGACTTGGAATTCTTAGAACTAACGGATGTAGCATCGTGCAAAACCAGTAGCAGTAACTTTGGCTGTTGTTCATGCTGATAGGTTCCAGAGCTGAAAGAAGATATTCGCATCCCAGACTATTGTTGTCTTGGAGAGGGAGATGAGGATGACATTACAATTAATGCCTGGTTTGGGCCTGGAGGGACTGTGTCTCCTCTCCATCAGGATCCTCAACAGAATTTTTTGGCACAGGTAAACAAGAGACAAATGGTTCATTTGGCATTGAACAGGCAAGGCTTTTGTTCCCCTTGTTTCATTGCTTTCTGGTTTTGTTTTTGGATGTCAGGTGGTTGGAAGGAAATACATTCGGCTCTACAGCCCAGATGAAACAAAAAATCTCTATCCGCATCAGTCGCAGCTACTGCACAACACCAGTCAGGTAGAAGACTTAATTTGTGATAGCAAGTTTCTTGTTCTTATAGTGTTTTAAAAAGACGTTTTATATCTTAAGAAAAAAAACATGAGATTGTTTTAACACCACTAGGTGGAAGTGGAGAATCCAGACCTGGTGAAGTTCCCAGACTTCTCTAAAGCGTCATATCAGGAGTGTGTTCTCCAGCCCAGAGATGTCCTCTTCATCCCTCAACAGCACTGGCATTATGTGCGCTCTCTAGAGCTTAGCTTTTCTGTCAGTTTTTGGTGGTCCTGATTTGTACAGAATAAAACAGAATGGCCAGTGTGTGTTGTCAGTTTTTGTATTCTTTTTTTGTACAAATGCCAAATTTGTTATCGGTTTTAGGCTGTGGAACATTACAATGGTCAGAAATTAATGACGGCTTGTGGCAAAAATGCCTCATAAATTCAAAACAAAGTAGGGTCATTCTGTGTCAACTCAACCAGAGGTCCCTCCCCGGCTCAAATTTGTCGATTTTGCAAAAAAAAAATTCTGACGAAAGATAGAAAGCCAAAATATTAAATGTCACGGATGAATATTTACAGAGCAATCCACTATTTTGTAGAGGGAGGGCAAAATGGCAATTTTCACCTGAGACCTGAGTCAAGTTACAGGGGGTTAAAATAACTTCAGAAAGATGGCAGCAACATAATGTTACCGTTACAAAGAGATTGGTAGTTCTATTAGTAAAATCTGTTGACTTTTGCAGTCTTTGTTGCATAATTATGTGCCAATTTTGACCTTTCAAAAACAGGGAAATGGCGCTTTTCAAGTTTTTCTCCAAGTTTGCATGCCTGTGACTCAAGAAGTATTCATGATATCTTAATGCCATTTTAGATGTAGGGATATTAAACTTTCCGTTTGCCTTATGAGATATGGTTCCAGAGATGTTGGAATGTCAATATGGCTCCAGGAGTAAATCGTTAAAATGTATGCAATTTCAGTGGTCAGAAAAACCAAATGTGGGTTAAAGAAACAAGAACAAATAATCTTGAAACTAGAGATGTATTTTGTTTCCCTCTGTCAAGACAACTGCATTGAACATACCTGAATAAATATTCTTTTTTCAAAGTTTGCGTGCCTATAACTCAAAAAGTATTAAAGATATTGCAATATGATTTTAGATTCTAGTGGTTAATTAACTTTTCTTTTGGGATCTTAATTTTCAAGGCCCTACATCATTCAGTCCCTGAGTTAAAGGAGAAGTCCACTTCCAAAACAAAGAATCACATATAATGTACTCACCCCCTTGTCATCGAAGATGTTCATGTCTTTCTTTCTTCAGTCGTAAAGAAATTGTTTGAGGAAAACGTTTCAGGATTTTTCTCCATATAATGGACTGATATGGTGCCCCAATTTTGAACTTCCAAAATGCAGTTTAAATGAGACTTCAAATGATCCCAAATGTGGTTGCAAATGATCACAGATGAGAAAGTATCTTTATCTAGCATAACGATCGGTTATTTTCATTAAAATAATACAATTTAAATACTTTTTCATCTCAAACGCTCGTCTTGCTTTGCGCTGCCTGAACTCCGTGTATTTTGACTCAGGACAGGGTATGTCAAAAAAACTCCAATCGTATTTTCTCCGTCAACTTCAAAAATCATTTCAAAATCATCTTACATTGCTGCAGAAGTAACGACCCAGTCGTTGCAAAGTGAACATGCAAAGAAGATCAAAAGGTAAAAAAAGGTTAAACAGTGATATAGGACGATTTTGAAGTTGAGGGAGAACATGAGATGGGAGTTTTTTGACATACCCTAACTGTCATGAACCGAAACAAAAACAGTCCAGGCAGAGTAAGACAAGACGAGCGTTTGACTTGAAAAAGTATGTAAACTATATTATTTTTATGAAAATAACCGATCGTTTCGCTAGATAAGGCCCTTCTTTCTCGGCTGGGATCGTTTGAAGCCGCATTTAAACTGCATTTTGGAAGTTCAAAATTGGGGCACCATATCAGTCCATTATATGGAGAAAAATGCTGAAATGTTTTCCTCAAAAAACATAATTTCTTTACGACTGAAGAAAGAAAGACATGAACATCTTGGATGGCAAAGGGGTGAGTACATTATATGTGAATCTTTATTTGGAAGTGGACTTCTCCTTTAAGGGGATCTCAATGAGGCTCCATGTCCAGATTGTTGAATATTAACCATTTTCAGTGGTCGAAAACCAAATTATGGTCACTTTATATACAGCTGATACTTAATTTTATTTAAAGAACAATGTCTGAAAAATAAATAATGTTGAAACTAGAATTGTATTTACATCTTCTGCCATTTCAGAAGAAAGATAAATATTAACATGAAATTTGTTTCATGGAACTGTAATTTCTGGTAGCCTAAAGGCAGAAGTGTTCCTTTATGGGTTGAGAAAATTCTCCTTCTTCTAAAGCTAAATGAACAACTTGAAAATGAAATGAAAATGAACAAAAAAAAACACACAAAAGCTCAGCGTCACAAAGCTCAAAACAGGGCTATTGTGCTGAGCACATGAAAAGTTGACATTTTAGAGATACGCTACATTGCATTTCTGTAGAATAAACTACCCAACAGTATATAAAGTAGTTAAAATTAGGTCAATCTTAAACATCTACAGCAGACAGGGACCATTTGTGTGTAAGTCCGTTTGGATAAAAGTGTCTGCTAAAGGATTACTTTTAAATGTTCAGATAATTTATCCAAAGCAGCAATGTACAAGTATTTCTGTGTAACTTGAACTCATTGTAATCTGTGCAATCATCCTCTACAGGTTCTCTTCAGTTCAGCTACAGGAACAGAATGTAGGGAACTAAATTATATGGTTACCCGCATTTAGTTGCAACACTTTAAAATTTGCTAAACTGAGGAAGTAATCTTTTTTTTTAATTTCTTTTGAAAAGAGATCTGAACAGTCTTCTTCTGAATTTTTATTTTATTTTCATCTTAGCAACTGTACAAAATGCTATAAATTCGACAGAGACAGCTATGTTTCCAAACAAGAGCAAATTAATTTTATTTACATACAATTGTTGCTCATGAATCAGAATTCCAACAAAAATAATGTAAAATTGAGAAACAACCTATTCAATAATTCTTTATTAATAGAAAATACATGTAAAAAAACGTTAAACTCCTAAAAGAATGTACTTGAAAATCCTCACTAATGGTCAAAAGGCCAGCTGCAGCGATTAATCAAAATGTTTTGAGATTACGACCTTCTTGACCGGCGTGACGTCGTGGGAGTGGTGTTCTCTTTGGATGATGAAGGCAGATTTTGTGAACTCTGTGATTGGGAATGCTGCATTTCTGCAAATTAGAAAAAGAAACATGAAAACGTTGGAATCTAAAGCCTTCTGAAGTAAACAACTAAAACAGTTCATATGAAATCTCAAATCAGTGGAGCGACGTTAATGAAAACCAGTTTACCTGGAATCTCGTGAGGCCAGAATTCATTGCATTCAGGACAACGTGGGTCACTGCGCGCTCTAAAATATCTGGCAACACACGGGAAGTGCATCTTGATTCCACAAACTGGGTTTTCACACACCTGGGACTAAATGTAAAAGCAAAGTTCTTGTTTGTTCGCAGTTTGCTCTGTTTGAAAATCACATGAATATTAATATCACCAAGTCAATTCTGTAGAAATAACATGTAAAATAAGTGACAAAAAAAAAAATTCAACTACTCAGCTACCAAATAAGCCAAACAGAAAACAACATGAGGGTGTTGAAATTACGACTTTTTGGTGAATTATTCCTTTAAAATTACTTCTTGTGGTTCAAATTATATGATAGAAATCTAAATCCTGGATTTACTCGGCAAATAAAAGTTCATGACTCATGTTCATGTCTTTACCTGCAGGGCAATGTTGTGGCACACATGGCACACTTTGATGAGGTCTTGGTAGATTGTGCGCATATACTGTTCCATCTCCACAATACAGCGCACACTTAGAGTGTAATCACCGTCTTTCTAAAGCAGGAAAACAAAAGAACACATACATAAAAAAATACCTAATTGCGTTTGGAGCTAGTGACAAGTGAATAAGTTATTTATAATAACTTCCAAATTCCTATTTATATAATATTTATATAAAAACCCATTTTAAAATGAATACCTCATTTAACCATTTATCCTGGACGAATTTGTTTAAGACAAGCTCTGTTTCTTTTTTCTTCAGCTTCTTTGTCAGGAGGCTGTCGGCACAATTTAAAATATCGGTGGAGGAGGCAGAACCACTCTCAGAGTCTACAATCAGATCCATCTGAACACAGAGAAAAAATGTTGAGAGATATTATGAAAACAAAACATGATTTCCCATATAAATAGAATTTATTTGCTGTGAATGTACCGTTTTTCTGAATAATTCCAGTTCATTGTCTGCATAATCGGATGCCATTCTTGTTATGTCCGTCTCTGTCACGTTTACCTGAATAACAGATGTATTTGTCATTTCTGTTTTGACTTAAAGATATACATATTTATCAAACACATAAATATGATAGAATAAATATGAAACAAATACATAACAGATGTATTTGTCATTTCTGTTTTGACTTAAAGATATACATATTTATCAAACACATAAATATGATAGAATACTAATATTATTAGTAACTAATTAATAGTACCGTTGAGGCCAAAGTTTGCATCCCCCTTTCAGAATCATTAAAAATGTTAATCATTTTACCAAAATAAAAGGGATCATGCAAAATGCATGTTATTCTACTGACCTGAATAAGATATTTCACATACAAGACGTTTCCATATAGTCCACAAGAGAAAATAATAGCTGAATTTATAAAAATGACCCAGTTCAAAAGTTCACATACACTTAATTTCTAATACTGTGTTGTTACCTGAATGATCCACGGCTGTGTTTTTTTTGTTTAGTGATAGTTGTTCATGAGTCCTTTGTTTGTCCCGAACAGTCATTGTTAGAAAGGGTTTAAATACACAAAAATGCTGGAAAACAAACAAATTTGTGGGACCAGAAGGATTTTTCGGAAGAACAGCGAGCAGTTTAACTGTTCAGGACAAACGAGGGAGCAAAACTAAACAAAAAACACAGGTGTGGATTATTCAGGTAACAACACAGTATTAAGAATCAAGCGTTTGTAAACTTTTGAACAGGGTCATTTTTATGAATTCAACTATTATTTCCTCCTGTGGACTATATGTAAACATCTTTTATGTGAAATATCTTATTCAGGTCAGTACTAAATAAACAATAACATGCATTTTGTATGATCACTCTTATTTTGCTAAAATATGAACATTTTTAATGATTCTGAAGGGGGGGGGGTGTGCAAACTTTTGACCTCAGCTATATATACAAAAACAGATTTCAACTAACCAAGGCATAATACTCGAGTCCATCCTCTTCAGACATGCCTTTCCTGATCTGCATGAACAAGGACTGAAGTTGAGCGTTGATGATATTAATGAACTCATCTAATCTGTCGGCCACGTAGTGTGCTAGAAAGGCAAGACAGATACATAATTCAAACAGGCACTACATACGACTGATATACAATTTCCAGTTCTGAGACAGAATAAATTTAGGAAAGAATAAATAATAGTTTTTTTGTTTTGTTTTTTTACATTTTGCAAAATAGTATTACATAAATACATGATCCAGCAGGATTTGGCTAAATTGCTTCATACCTCCATGGGTCTCACAGCAGTGTCTGTGTAGTGCTACGGCCTGAGATGCACTGATGATGCCATTGCTCATCATGGTCTGCAAGAATCGCTTGTGACTGTCTCCCATTGGTCGAGACATTTTGCTTAACGTCCGCTTGAGCTGGAAAAGACATTTCTTGATAAAGTTCCTCAAATTCATCAATACTGAGCAGGCAAATATGAGCAAAAGGCAAACCATATGTATTACCAAGACAATATTTAACAAGTTCATTTTAAACAACAGTTATAATATTATCAGCTGACAATGTCTTGCTGAATCTTAGATTCCACACACATTTCCAGGACGTTCATACACTACCAGTCAAAATTGTTTGAACAGTAAGATTTTTAATGTTTTTAAAGATGTCTCTTTGCTCACCAAGGCTGCATTTACTTGATCCAAAATACAGCAAAAGCAGTAATTTTGTGAAATATTTTTTTAATATATTTTACAACGTAATTTATTCTTGTGATCAAAGCTAAATTTTCAGCATCATTACTCCAGTCTTCAGTGTCACATGATCCTTCAGAAATCATTCTAATATGCTGATTTGCTGTTCAAGAAACATTTTTTTAATTAATATTATTATTAATATTTAAAAAGTTGAGTACATTTTTTCAGAATTATTTGATGAATAGAAAGATCCAAAGATCAGCATTTAAATAAAAATGAAATAAAAAAGCTTTTGTAACATGATACACCATACCATTCAAAAGCTTGAAGTCAGTATAATTTTTGGAGGGGGGGAGAAATTATAGAAAATTAATACTTTTTTTGATTTAGCAAGGATGTTTTAAATTGATAAAAAGTTATGGTAAATTTATGAAATTTATGTTCTATTTCAGATAAATTCTGTTCTTCTGAACTTTCTTTTCATCAAAGAAACCCGAATCTAAATCTACTCAGCTGTTACAATATAATAATATCAACCAAATTTCAAAAACTTCCCCGGTTTTTTCAAATTTTTGATTTTGTTAATATTTTTCCTGAAGAAAGATACACATGTATAGTGATGAAAGCCAAAATAATCAATCTCACGGATTAATATTTACTGAGTAATCCACTATTTTGTTAAGGGAGGTCAAAATGGCAATTCTCACCAGAAATTCAGTCAAGCTAGAGGGG
This sequence comes from Labeo calbasu, assembly GCA_019740295.1. NCBI lineage: Eukaryota > Metazoa > Chordata > Actinopteri > Cypriniformes > Cyprinidae > Labeo > Labeo calbasu. The sequence continues at coordinate 50,483 of JAHKKF010513631.1, forward strand.
GGTAAAATGATTTGTTATCTTTACACAGAGATTAGTAGTTTTGTTAGTAGAATCTGTTGACTTTAGCAATCTTTGTTGCATTATGTGTTAGTGGTGACCATTAAAAAATGGGGAAACAGCACTTTTCAAGTTTTATATGCAAGCATGCCTTCAAGCATTTATATGTAGTTCAAGTTTGCATGTCTGTAACTGAAGAAGTATTAAAGACATCTTAATGCCCTTTTAGATATTGGGTCTTAAACTTTCCTTTTGGCTTCTTTATTTTTAATGCCCAATGAGATTCGGTTCCAGAGATATTGGTATGTCAATATGGCTCCAGGAGTAAATCGTTAAAATGTACACATTTTCAGTGGTCGATAACCAAATGTGGGTCAGTTTGCAAAAATATGAGACTTCTTTTCTTTTAAAGAGGAATGTCTGAAGAACAAATAATGTCAAAATTAGAGACGTATCTCGTTTCTTATATGGGGATCTCAGTGAGGCTCAATTTTCAGATTGATGAATTTTACCCATTTTCAGTGGTTGAAAACAAAATGTTGGTCACTTTGTATGCAGCTGATGCTTATTTTATTTAAATAACAATGACCAAAGAAGAAATAATGTTGAAATTAGAATTGTATCTTGTTTTATGTCAAAACAATTGCATAGAACATACCTGTTTGAGTCCCATAAATATTCTTCTTCCAAAATATGTGTGCCTGTAACTCAAGAAGTATTACAGTTATTTTATTAGTTTTAGATTGTGGTTCCTACGAAACTTTTCTTCGGGAATATTTATTTTTAAGGCCCTGTGAGATTTAATTCCAGAGATACTGAGATCTCAGTGCAGCTCCAAATTTAGTATCCTACCCATTTTCAGTGAAAATCCAAATGTAGTTCTGTGTTTATTTAGTCATTACTGTTCACTATCCAAATAATAACAGTAACCCAGGGATTGTACAGTGTGACACATCAGATTATGAATGACCAGGATTAATTATTAACTCTAGGTAAAGTATAAACAGTGTGAAATGTAAAATAAGATTACCCAGAAAGCGACGTAATGTGCCTCTACTTGACCATTTCAGTGCATTTTTAGCACTCAGACAGGCATGTTTCATGCAATTGTTTTGATAGAGTGAAACAAGATAAAATTCTAATTTCAACATTATTTCTTCTTCAGACACTCTTCTTTCAATAAAATAAGCATCGGGTGCATACAAAGTGGCCAACATTTGGTTTTCAACCACTGAAAATGGGTAACATTCAACAATCTGGACATGGAGCTTCATTGAGATCCCCATATCTCTGGATGATGAATGATGTAGGGCCTTAAAAAATATAATTCCAAGTTCATTAACAACTACAATTTAAAATCATATTGAGATATTTTATTACTTCTTGAGTTATAGGCATGCAAACCTTGGAAAAAGAACATTTATGGTACTCAGACTGGTATGTTCGATACAGTTGTCTTGACAATGAGATACATCTCCAGTTTTAAGATCTTTTGTTCTTCAGACATTCCTCTTTAAAAGAAAAGAAGTGTCTTTTTTTCTTTTTTTTTCAAACTGACCCACATTTAGTTTTTGACCACTGGAAATGTGTACATTTTAATAATCTACTCCTGGAGCCACATTGAGATTTCAATATCTCTGCAACCGAATATCACAGGGCATTAAAAATAGAGATAACCAAAAGGAAAGTTTGTTAAAACCCAATATCTAAAAGGGCATTAAGATATCTTTAATACTTCTTGAGTTACAGGCATGCAATCTTTGGAGAAAAACTTGAAAAATGCTGTTTCCCCGTTTTTGAATGGTCGTCATTAACACATAATGCAATGAAGATCAACAGATTTTACTAATAGAACTACCAATCTCCGTGTAAAAATAGTGGATCGATTACTCAGTAAATATTCATCCATGACATTTAATATTTTGGCTTTCCTCACTATACATGTGTATCTTTCTTCAGAAAAAATTCAAAAATTTGAGCCGGGGACCTCTGGTTGGGTACTATTTGGATAACGGAATGACCCAAATGTTTTTGAGCAGCAAATCATAATATTAGAATGATTTCTGAAGGATCATGTGACTGGAGTAATGATGCTAAAAATTCAGCTTTTAAATCACAGGAATACATTTAATTTTACAATAAATTAAAATAGAAAAGAGTTCTTATAAATAGTAAATATATTTCACATTTTTTAAGTTTTCTTTGTACTTTGGCCCAAAAAAATGCAGGCTTGGAGAGCAGACGAGACTTCTTTAAACATTAAAAATCTTACTGTTCAAAAACTTCTGATTTGTAGTGTATATTGATCTTGGGTTCCTTGCAAGTGCATGTGTTAAAGAAGCATTCACTAGCGTGACCATGTGCCCTCTTCTTCCTAGCTTTGATTTCTAAATTGCCTAAAATGTCCATGATTCGGCTTTGTTTTTCAATTATTTCAGACTTGCTGAAGATAATGACTGAAAAGCAGTTTAACCAACAGCATTCAGGCATTGCACACAATATAGTCTGAAAACGGTCAAAGCAATGCAAATACGTGTACATAAAACGTAAATGTTACGTCACTATGAAAACAAAACAAAACCCAGACATTTTAGGCAATTTAGAAAAAAAGAGCACGTATGGTCACCCTACTATCCACCAGTGCGTTTTTATCATTACCCTGTTTGTAGCTTTAACCGGATGTTACGTTTGTAGGTGTCCGTCTATAAATAACTACAGCCTTTCAGGTCCCGGTAAAGTATAGTGGTAATATACACTGTAAAATAAAATTTCTAAGTTGTAAATAAACAGATTATTGGAGTATGTTTTACAAGAAAACACTATTTTGGACGTTCTACTTCAAAATGTCACGGTTAATTCAATGTATCAGTTTGCTGTGTCTTTGTAATTATTTGTTAACTTTACTAGGAATTACAGTTCCTAGCTACTTTTCAAGTAAACCATGCTCAGGTTTTTTCCAGTGTGACGTTGCATGCAAACTTGCGGTTGTTTTATCGGACGAATGTACAAAATACTACAAGCCACAAGCTCAGTAGCACAACATCCTCAATACGACATGTTACATCAAATTAAGCGTGCGTTTTAGCATTCAAAGACCGACATTGTAGTCTGACCGAAATAGGTTTGTATTTAAAACATGTTATTGTAGAGTGCTGCTTCTCACATACCTGTTTTTAATGTACCGCCGAGCTGTCAATTCGTGTAACATTCGCGCGTTCGTACTAGAAACAATACTTCCGGTCACGTGGTCTGATCCAGTCAGAAGGTTCTTACGCGGTGTACAATTCATCGTACACACTTAGCAGGGAATCTCTGGAGAAGTTTACTTCACTTGACAAAATTCGTTTACAAAATTCGATACAAATCAAACACGATGGATAACACTTGTATATGACGTAATGTGCGCTATAGCAATTGATTTATGTAATAATCATATTTTAATATTTACACTGAAAATCACCAAAAATTATATGCTTGACCAAAAATATAAATAAATCCAGCTGAAATTAGTCAGTATATAATTCAGGCAAATCTTGTAACAGTAAACTACTGCGACTACCCAGCAAACACAGAACGTTCCCCTAAGGTCCCCTTATGGTTCCTATTTGGTTATTTTTTTGTGAACCAAATGAAAACATTCTAGGAACGTTCCCTGTAGGTTCTCTTTTTAATAACCTACAGGGAACGTTCCCAGAACGTCCTCAATACTACATGTTACATCAAATTAAGCGTGTGTTTGTAATTATACTATGCTGCCTATAATTACTGATCTAGTAGACTATACGCTGGTGTTTGTAGATTTGTCTTTATGGTGTATGTGCTGTGTTTCTCATATATATGTTTATATAGGATCCTAAGCATCAAAACTGCCTGTTTCGATATGGAATACACTTGACTGGTATCTAACAAAATGTAGAGAAACACAGCACATACACCATAAAAGCAAATCTACAAACACCAGTGTATAGCCTACTAGACCAGTAATTATAGGCAGCATAGTATAATGGCACAGTAGGCCTATCTAAACAGGATCAATAAAACAGAAACAGAAAGGAAAGCACAAACATCAGGGATAGTTCACCCCCAAAATGCAGGAAATTTACTCATGCTCAAGCCACCCAAGATGTAGATGAGTTGTTTCTTTATTGTGTGTCAGTCTTGCTCACCACTGGATCATCTGCAGTGAATAGGTGCCGTCATAGTAAGAGTTCCAAATCACAATAATCACTGGAGAAAGCAATTTTATAGGCTGGATATAGGACTCATATTTAGCTTGGAAGCAACAGTTTAAAGTTAAAAATGTCTTATGTATTTGTATATATGTTTCTTATAGATGTATTTGTATTACAAGCACACATCCTTTTGTTTAAGATGTTAATTCATGGAGTCATGGATTACTTGTGGATTATTGTTATGTTTTTATCGGCTGTTTGGACTCTCCTTCTCTCATTCATACTGTCACTAGCAGTGTTGGGGGCATTACAAGTAACGCAAGTTACGTAATCAGATTACTTTTTTTCAAGTAATGAGTAAAGTAATGCATTACTTTTTAATTGATAAGAAAAAAAACTGAGATACTTTTTCAAATAACTAACACTAGTTTTTTTCCCATTTATTGACTGACAGCTCTCCTTTTGCCATTTCGAGAGAAATTGGAATTAACTGCACAGACATTAGGCTCGTTTGAGATGCGCCTTGCCTCGCCTGAAATGTAGGCGAGAGTAGGCGGCTGCAGTGAGGGGAGGAGTGAAATAAGCGCAGTCAAGACAGACAGTTCTGACCTCTCGAAGAAGAACAGACACCTACGAGATTAAAGGCGGATATCGCGTTATCACACTCAGGTGCTGTGTTGCTGATAAACATGATATGATTTCAGCTCTGTTGTTTTAAAATAAATATGATGAACAAAACACTCAAAGTGCTTGCTATTTAATTCCATACAAAAGACGTATTTATCATCCATTTGTACTTCAATACAAACGTGTATTTTAGATTTTTATAGAAATATGACAGCAATGACATGCGCAGAGATCGCACTGGCATAGTGTTTGGGAATATTCATGCATAATCTAAACACATAACCACATGATATTAGATTAAAAAATAAAACATTTTAGAAAAGAACGGCAATGTCACGGTTGTCTGAACCAATGAGCTTTAAGCTGTGTCGTCATCCAGGCGTTTCCCATCGTGCTTTTGGTCAGCGCAGTCGGTCGAGAGCTACTGCGCCCGACTGCTGAATCCGACACAGCTGCCTCGCCGTCGCGAGAGTTTTTTGGCACACGTCAGCATGACATCAGAGCAAGGCGGACGTAACTCGGACACATTTCTAACCGGCATGCATCTTGCGGTGATCACCTGTGATCGATTCTGCGCAGAATTTGCTCATCTCAAACAAGCCTATTGTGTGTGCTGTGTAAACGTGATAGTTATTGTAGTTCTAGACTAAATGTGAACATGCATTTACTCATCTCACTTTCACAAAAGCAGATTCAGTATTCCTCAAAATAAAAGTAAACAGTGAAATGCAAACTGAGAGTGTGACACATCCCATTTCATTAACCAAAGTCTTTGCTGCTAACCTTCGGTGATTCAGTTCAATCATACTAATAAACAAAAATGACTTTATATAAACATATCATTTGTGTTTCTGTCACACCCCTGTGGACTGTTTCTGTGGTTTCTCCCAGTGTATGCCCTTATTTGGTCTTTCCTGTTCCGTGTCTAATTTTTACGTCATTGTTTAATCATTCACACCTGTCTTCCACTGATTAGCCTGGTTATTTTAGTTTGGTTCTGTTCTCCCTGTCTTTGTCGGTTCTTAAAGTCTCTTGCGTTAACGTTTGCGTGTGGATTCCCTGCTGTTCCTGTTCCTAGTGTGGATTATGTAAATAAACTCTATGTTCCTGAGCTCCTCCTCCCAGCTCCTCATTTCTGCACCCGACGCATGTGACAGTTTCTTTTTTTTTATTGCTAAAGAGTGTTGTATTTTCTTCTGGCAGCACAAACATTTCCTCCAGCCTGAGGCTTATTCATTTCACTTTTGCCAAATAAAACTTATTTTATATATATATATTAAAAAAGCAAACCCAGCCCAGATGAGAAAAAGTAACGCAAAGTAACGTAACGCATTACTTTCCATAAAAAGTAACTCGATTGGTTACTTTGTCAGGAAGTAACACAATATTGTAATGCGTTACTTTTAAAAGAAACTTTCCCCGAGACTGGTCACTACGTGTATGGTACTTAAAAAAGTAAACCCATATGTAAGGCAACCCCAGCAAACACAACTACGTTTTTAAAATGTTTGTTTGCTGGTATACTGCCTGGAGGCCATGCTGTATTGTGACACTCGTCGTGTGACTTTATGTGTTATGACTTGTTTCTTTCGGCGTATCAATCAATAAATCCATCCATACCGTTTTTAACCACAAGGCGTCACCAAGCGGAACCACAGCGGAATGGAAGTTGGGAAGTTACCTTTTTCTCCAGCCAGCGGCTCTCACACACACATACAGAACAGACAGACCACACGCGTATGGCTCATTCTGCTTTTAAAATAAACCTGTCTGTCTGCCTTCCCTGCTTAAAATGTGTTGGAGAAATGTACAAATAAATAACATTTTAATATAATACTTTATGTTTCAGATTGAGGTGGGCTATTAATTTCGACATCTTGAAACTAAAAAAAGGTGAAGGAATTGAAACTGCATAATGAAGTTTCTCTGAAATGCAATCTCATTTTGCGCTTCCCTTTGCGAGCTTTGCATAATGATTTCCTTTGCGTATGGCTGTCTCATTCTAAACACATTATAACGAAGACTAATCTTGCTTGTTTATTTATGACGTGGGCTGCGTTGTTTTTCCGTGGAATTCTGGGGTGGCGTTTGAGCAGGCTAGAGATCAGCGCAAGAGCGCGTCTGTCAGGAACAGTGCAGTCTCGAGCAGAGCGGGAGTCAGTCAGTGGAACAACAAAACTGTTGCGTGTATTCCAGGAAAGTTTGATACGCCCTTTTTGGCGAGTTCCATTTTGCGAATAGGGAAGCATATGTTCACGTTCATATGCAGTAGGTTTAAACTGTGTGTTGGGCTTTATGACTGAAACCCGTATTTAACCGTGTTTAATTTGCCTACAGAGTGGTTAGTAAACTCGGCTTCTTTTCTTTATCTTTTTTAATTTCTTTTTTTGACGGAAGACGCAACGTACTGTGAAATACAGTCAAAAGGTATGAGGATTCAACATTAATTTTTGTCTTTTAGTTAACACATGTAACTGTTTGGAGGTGTATGAGATAATATTTGTGTTTTATATAGGACGTACAAGATGTTTTCCACATTTCTTAAGTGTCAGATCATCCTCACGTTTATCTGCCACGCATTTTGTTACGGTAAGCGTTTGTTTCGCTAACAGTGTTGTTGTTTCTTCTCTATGTAAAGTTAGATATAAAATCTCTGTATTTAAATACTAATGTCACTCTTACAATTGTGTCAAATGAAGCTTTATACGCTGCTTTTTCTGGTAGCTTCAGAAGACGTACTGTGAAAATTGTTACAAACTTCCCCATCGGCACAGACATTATATTTCTAGTTTTTATTTATTTGTTCGTTCATGTATTTATTTAAAACATGTTCATGAAAAGCTGATGTGGGTGTTTCGTAACAAATTATACAAGAACGTGCTGTTTTACACGACGCCAGTTTTGTCAAATATTTACTTTTACTTTCATACCTTAACATTTTAACATCGTGTTTTGCTGTCACAACCACTTTAAATAACTGTTCACTTTGGTTATGTGTGATATTGTTTTCACTTTTATTTTAAATCTTTAAAATCACTCTAGAGCCCACAAACGAGGACTTGAAGTGTTTTAATGACTACGAGACGGAAATGCAATGCAGTCTCTCCACTGACCGTCTCAAAAGCTGCTCTGAATACAAGCTCAACATCACACAAACTGTATTCAATACGTGAGTGTTTGTACATGCCTCTGGATACTAAACGTATTGCTGTTCATTTAGCAATCAGTTGACGTGAACATCTCTTAAATTGCAGGTTTGCAACGTATACTTGCGTCTTTGAGAGAAGTCATCTCAGTGACAATTGTGTGTGCAAAATTACGGTGCAAGGGTTTGTTATAACAGAGATTTTCACTACTACACTTCTGAAAGGAACAAATGTTTTATTAAACAAAACATTCATGTCCACTGAAGAGTTCAGTAAGTATAAATGTCATCTTTAAATTCTAATGTTTTTTTGTGGATAAACTAGAATTCACTTGCGTTTTAGTTCTTAAATTATGATTTTAAGCAGTTTAAAAGTTTCTTTCGACTTATCTGACACGTTTTCCATTTTCTGTAGTCAAACCGAAAACTCCAGCCTTAACGGTGCAAAGGACAGAAAATGGAAACTTTAAAGTAACTTGGGATGATCAGTATGAAAAAAATGGTCTGGTAAAAAATAATTTTTTGGAAGATTTGAAAATAAATCTAACCTATGGCATCAAAGGAGGCCATGAAAAAGTAAGAAAGATGATAAATGATATACAGATTATATGAACCCTATTTACACATATTTACATTTACATATACATGAACTAAAAATAAACATTGTTCATACAGATATCCAGGGCGGTACCAAACACAGCGGGATCCTTTGAGATTGTTGGTAGAAATCTCCAGCCAAATACCAACTACATTCTGACAGCAACAATGAGCACAGACTATAATGATCATATGATATCTAGTGACCAGAGCGCACCAGTTGAGTTCACCACCCGTAAGTTAGTGTATATTTGTCGCAAAGTCAGTACTGCATGTGTTAATAGTCTTAAATAATCCAGATCAATATGTTTTACAGCCTCATCCCCAAATGAAATAGCCAAAGTGCTGATTACACCTCTCTGTGTTGGTTTAATCATCATCATTTTGATTATCTTTATCTGTGTTGTGAGGTGAGTTCTGTTTTGTGTTTTTCAGTCATTCGATAACAAATCTTTTTATAGTTTCGTTATTCCTTGCATCCTTGACAAATTCAGTTCTGATGGACTTCACTTTTTCATTACAGAATGAAGACAAATTGGTGGGACAAAATCTCGAAGCCTAAAGTTGATCCCAATCTTGGAGAGGAGAAGGTGTGAGAAAGATCCTACAACAACCATCAATAATGTTAATAGTTCATAATGTGGCTCAAAATAAATCCCTTTTTATTCTTCTAATGTTTAACAGGGTCATATTTTGCCTCCGTCTGATATGAAGTTTTCTCAAATCCATGTAGAGTTTACAAAACTGGACCTTCAGGAGAAAAAGAAATTGTATGTTTGATTCTTTTGTTTGATTCTTCTTTTTCCTCAGAAACACATGATGGACTAGCGTCATTCTAATTCTGAATAATAATACTACAACATGTTTGTCTTTTGATAGGATCTCATCATTATCAGAAGATACAAACAATGAGAAAAGTTCCCACAGCGTTGAGTCGGCGCCGGTGGATTATGGCCAGGCTTGCTCTGGAAGCCCAGAAGAGAACATCAACGTCGCAAAACGTGTCGAGCATGCCTTGGATGAGGTGTTTAAACGGCATCCAATCACAAACAACAAGTCACCGTTATCCCCCAACAATAAGGTTACATCGATCAGCCCATATAATAGGGTTAACGTTGTCAGTTCCTCAAGAGAGCGCAGCCGTGCAAACCGAGATTCAGGCAATTGCTCCGGCTCATCGGTTTTCAGTAATATGTCATATTTGGAATCAACCACTGATGATTCCTTATTCCTGGAGCAGCTGAGCGATGATCATTACCGTCAGTCCAGCAAGAGAGAAGTTTCAGACTCAAGCGATAGCCAGTTTAACTCTCCCACTATTGATACTCTGGAAGACGGATATCAGTGCTTCAACAGTGTTTTGGACAAGGGAAATGAAGCAGATGTTTGTGTGAACCTTTCAGATGATGCAGATGACAAATGCATCATGAAAAATCTCATCGCCAGCACAAATCCGCTCTATCCTTCTCTGATTCTGCATGATGGCAGCGTCACACCAAGTGATGAAGGATATCAGGCTTTTCAAGACCTAACGAAAAGCACAGAAGGACAGTGGAGCACAAGCGTCAGCACTGAACAAGCACTTGATGCATGTGGAGCTTTGAAACTCCCCCATGGCAACGGCCAAGATCCCACATCTGCGCAGCCAAGTTCTTGGACCCCTTCTTTGCATTTCTCACCAGTTATTCAGATAGACAGTTCATATCAGTGTGTTTAGCTATGCTAATACAAATGATAAGTACATGCCTGAAACATTGAATGCATTTTGAATGTCCACAGAGTCATTCATTTGAAAACATGGCACCAGGCAAACTTTACCTATTGTTTGTTCAGACTCGGAGCCAAAGCTTTGAATTTAAGTCTTGCTAGCTCTACAGTAAGATGCTGAAAAGTGCCTTAAAGGAATACACCAAAAATTAAAGGTCCACTGCTTTGATACACATAGCGTTATTCTATGTGTTGACGTAATTTCAACTAAAACAGGAAGACAGGGCGGGACATATCCAGCAGTCCCGCATCCTTTTTTAACTAGCCAGTAACGTTTTGTTTATAGCACAGCTTGGGCCAGAGCCGCTGAGCTGGGTAAATGAGTCAAATGAGTTACTGTGCACCCCATTTCCATCCTCTTCCCTCCTTGCTGAACGTGAACATTTTCAAAAGCGAAAGTGAAACCAAAAAACAGCTCGCAGAAGAAAGCGAATGACTATCCATTATGACATGTAGGCATTTTTATATTTATGTACACAATGATAATCTTTTACATCGCAATCCTTTCATTTTTAATATTAGTTTGTGTGCTGCTGTGGGTCCCTGTGTGTGTAATAAGCAGAGTGTATGTGCATTGTGCAGCTGCCTATAGGCCCTCTTTAAACAACAACAAAAAAATATTGCGCCATTGACTTTAGACCAGGTTTCAGCAGTCTATTTCAGTTGCCTAAAAATAGCAACGCGTCAACAAAGTGCCTGAACACACCTCGTTTTCAGACCAGCACACCCACGGGCGCACAAATGGGCATGAAAATGATAACTGCGTCGGGCTGAAACTAGTAATAAACACTTGGGTCACTCATGGCGCCACATTGCATTATAGGGAGAGACTAAGTTTTGAGTGCTTCTTTCTTTTTTTATTTATATTTTTGGGCCTTTAATGCACAGGACAGTAGAGAGATGACAGGAAAGTACTGGGCGGAGGGAGTAGGGGGATCGGCGACAGACCTCGAGACAGGATTTAAACTCGTGTCGCCGCGAGCATAGTTGTGCTATATGTCAGTACACTAACCACAAGGCTATTGGCACCGACGAGGACATATATCTTCTAAATGTGAATTTTGTCTTTGTTCTGGCACGTACTAGCAGTGTACGTAGCAGTTACAGATAACCTTAAGGCTAACATATTCATACTAAAAGCCCAAAAACTTCCATTTTGATTTCATGGGAACTATACAAATTAGCTCACACGATCCTAGATGACCTTGATTATTCTGTGGAACATAAACAGAGCTTTTTAGAAGAATAACCCATATCAGGGAGTCCATATAAAGCAAGTGTATGTTAGCAAAATGATCAGAAAATATTCATTTCTGGGGGGAGTATTGCTTTAAATGCCTGTTGAGTTTATGTACAGTAACCATTCTTGTTATTCATACTTCTTATTACTCTATTTTGCACACAATGTCAAATGTGAAACTGGGTCAAATTTGCAAATGCAAATTTTAAAGGAATGATAACAAGAGAAATCTTTGTTTAACTGTGTTGTTAAAACAAATGATAGGTGTGTTTGCATTTTTTAACAATTAGTCTCAGTAGCGCAATGAGCAGTTTCTTTGGAAATATGAAGAAACTTTGTTTAATAACTAAAGCCAGGTTTCTTTCAATGATAAGGGTTTATACAGTGTCTGTAGGAAGTCATGTATTTTTCTTAACATTCACATTTTCATTGTATTACATGACATTTGCTAATGGCATTATTACAGGGTCTATACTTGCTATCTCGGTCTGTGAATTGAACTTTGTTGTATTTAATAGTGTATTGTTTCAACAACAACAAAAAATGATATTTTTTTATATATATGATACTTGTAGATGACACGCTTTTGTTTTGCCACCATGAGAATACAGTTATACATATACAGTTATTGTCAGCCTGTGTACAGTTACTATTTTCTCAAACAGATAATTGGTACATGTGTGAAACATTTCATTATTTTTCTAAGTAACTGTTCTGTCTACACTATGGCATTTTTTCAAAAACCAAAGCGCTTCTCAATAAGAGCAATGTAAATAGATGCCTTTGTTAATACATTTCTTAAATAAAACCTCAGAATGTTAAAATGGAGTGAGTCATTCAGGGGAATTTCTGAACAGGTTTTCACAGGGCTTTTGTTTTATGCTGCCTTCCATGAACCAGGAAGCTAAATTGCTCTTCCATGGAAGGCAAGTCATACACTAAAGTGCGTGTTTAGACATTTTCACTTTATAAATGAATGATGCTTCACACAAGCATGTCTGAACAAGGACACATTGGTTTCCTTAGAAAGTGTTATAAGTATTCCAAAGTAATATAAATAATATGAATTATGTATAATAACAGGCTATAAGGGTTAAAGTTCGAGAAGTATCTAACTATTGAAAGTTGTCTTCAGATAAAATATGATTGTACATATTTGGCATAAATTTATAGTTTTTGTTATGCGACAGCAAAAATTGAGTTAAACAGCTAAACCCCCCTGGAGGCGCTAAAGTGCAGTTCAAAAACGGCCTCGACTTTTTTTTAAATACATTTAGGTGTGGTTTACGTCTTTCTCTTCTGTTTCTGGATTAAATATGATCAGTAACAAAATGACATCATAAGCAGTGTTTATCGATTAGTCATTCGAATTATTGCCACTGCTAAGCGTTTACGTCAAAAACAGTCTCTTTCGTGAAGTGATAACTGAAATGACTTTTCTACTGGTTTTCAACAATATCGCAATTTTACACATTCGTGATATAAATTAGCCTTTTTTAATAGTAGTATGGGACAATAGGGGAAAAGTTTTTCCCTCGCACATTCCACAGACTAGTAGACATGATGTAGGTTAATCTGTTAGGCTGTAAGGACACACCAGCAGTCATATGACCGACCTTCTACGTTGAAAAATATGCAACGTTATATGAAAATTTCTAAACGCTGGCGGAAGCCCCAAAAAATCATCCATTTTACTGTTTCGAGGAATAGCCAAATTACATGGAAGTGTATAACAGACTCTGGTGAGTAACTGAGCATTCACTGGCATTCCATGTGTTTTAGAGTGAAACCATATGTTTAATTCACGCCTTTCAGTTGTAAACTGTTTACTTTGCAACGGGGCAGCGAACTGTCAGGGCTACGATACAAAGGGTATAAAGGCTTATTTCTACGAAAGAAATTGTAAGTATGTATGTATTTAATGCTTTATTTTTTTATTGTGTGTTTGTGTTTTGAAGGACGGACACAATGTCTTCAGTAGTTCTTCTGAGTCAGATCGTCCTCACAATCTTCTGCCAGGCACTTTGTTATGGTAAGCTTCACTCTTTTATATAAAACAAATACAGTCTAACTCTAAAAACATAGCGTGGTATGTATGTATGTCACGATTGTGTGAAATGTAACTTTATACACTGTAATTTTTCGTGTAGCCTGATGTTTGTGGCACCCAACTATGAAAATCTTGTGAAATATTAGCGCTACAACAAATGAAACAAGAAAACCTGTTAAATTGATAGCACTATTTATTAAAAATCCATTAATATTATCACAGATTACAATCTAGACATGAATTCTTTGCTCTCCTCAAAATTAGTTTTGCCACATGGATCCTTTATGCTTTTTACACTTGTGTTTTACGGTTAAACCACTTGTACTTTCACAACTTCTGCTGTGGTCATTTGTGATGGCGATTACACCCAGTCTTTTATTTTCCAATCACTGTAGAGCCCACAGTGGAGCATTTGAAGTGTTTTAATGACTACGAGACAGAAATGCAATGCAGTTTCTCCACTGACCTTCTCAAAAACTGCTCTGAATACACGCTCAACATCACAAAAACTGAATTCAATATGTGAGTGTTTGCACAGGCCTGTAATTCCTCCAAAACTAAATGTATTGCTGTTCATTTAGCAATCACTTGACATGAAATATCTTTTAAATTGCAGGTATGAAAAGTATACATGCATCTTTGAGAGAAGTCATCACAATGGCAGCTGTGAGTGCAAAATTAATGTGCAAGGGTTTATTATAACACAGTGCTTCAATATTACACTTCTGGAAGGAACAAATGTTTTAAGCAAAACATCAATGGCAACTGAAGAGTTCAGTGAGTATAAATGTTGTCTGTAAGTTATTGAAAATCCTTTTCTAGTTTAATCCTACCTTATCGCATTTACATATGTGTTTTTCGTTTTCTGTAGTCAAACCAAAAACTCCAGTCGTAAAAGTGCTAAAGACTGAAAATGGAAACTTTCATGTAACTTGGAATGACCAGTATGAAAAAAATGGTTCGGTAGGCCATTTTTCAGAAAATCTGAGAATAGATCTGACATACGGCATCGAAGAAGGACATGAACATGTAAGTAAGGTGATAAATAACATATAGATAATATGATCCATATTAATGCATATAAATGTATAACCAATATATATGTGTGTGTGCATGTATGTTTATACAGATAACCAGGATGGTACAGAACACAGTGGGATCCTTTGAGATTGTGGGCAAAAATCTCAAACCAAATACCAACTACATTCTGACAGCAATAATGAGAACAGACTATAATAATTACACGATATCTAGTGACCAGAGCGCACCACTTAAGTTCACCACATGTAAGTCTATCCCCAGCCAAAGAAGTTATATTGACAAGAAGTGAAAAGCAATAGAACGCTCCATTGCAACAGCGCCCAGCAGCAGCCCTACACTTCCGCCATTTTGGAGTGAAAGACTTTTTTTATGTTTTGTACGTAGGACTACTGTAATCTTTGTTATTATTGCAATAAAAAAAATGATGACAATACAGAATAACATACAATCGCTAGACTGATTATCAAAAACAGACTTTCTTTCATTTATTTTTCACAAAATCTTTGCTCTCTAGAAACCATGTCAGTTTCGGTTGAAATTCCCCTTTTTTAAGTGCAAGTATTAGCATTATAAATGCTGAATTAATACAAACATATAAAATTAAATTAAGGACATGCATCAGAAAATTGGGAATGTTAGACAATAACAGCTTCACAGTAAACTGTTTTTGCAGTATTGTCTTATATTAATGTCCGTTAAAGCATAACTGTAAACAAAAAAAATGTTTATGTAAAAAAAAAAAAAAAAACATAGTCTCCAAAATTTTTTACTTATTCAGTTATGACAAACACACCAATGCATCATGTTCTGAAAGATTATTGTTAATAAATACCATAGCTCTTTATCTTTCCATGCCGTCCGACTATTCTCAGTCCTTGCATGGGCCCATGGAAAGAATTATGAACGTGAAGCGATGTGCCATATAGAAGTAAAACAATTCTGGGAGAAGAATAGCTTCTTTTTAGAGGCATCCTGTTATTCAAACTATATATGCTTAAAAACAAGAGGTATAGGGAGGGGGAGAGAACACAAACAGGAAAACTCACAGAAATATCTGCAAGAGAGTGCAATATAATCTAACAATCATCATGTTTGTAGTGTGTTCCAGGGAATTAAAACGTACAATATAATGTATAAATACAATATATATTTCAGACCTATAATAGTAACTAATAATAATAATAGTAATGTGTAACGTTAATATGTAAAATGGAAATACTCAATAAAGCAGGCTAAAACTGCCTCAAATGTATAATGGCTGGATTCCACAACTGATAACATAAAACATATGTAATAATACAATAAAACATTTACTGTAGCAGTAGATATGAGAAATTGTCTATTCCGCTTCTGATTTGGCTGTGAGATTCGCCAATTTTGAGTGCGTAAGATGTGATGGATTCTGATCCGTAAAAAAATCTAACCATGTAGAGTGACTTTTTGCACTTTTTCGTGTCACGCACCACTTCCCTGCAGTCATTTCGTTTTTTTTTTTTTATTTCCACTTTGACTTATCTTTCGTTGTCATTCTGTCTGCTTCTGTGCTGTTGTCCAGCTGGCATTTTCACCCCAAAATGGCGGCCGCGCTACCGACACCTAGTGGCTGTTACCAAAAAAAGCATCAGTTTCGCTTCTTCTTTAATAACTCTGATTAATCTACTGTATGTATGGTTTTACAGCCTCATCCCCAAATGAAATAGCCAAAATGTTGATTCCACCTCTCTGTGTTGGTTTAATCATCATCATTTTGATTATCTTTATTTGTTTTTTGAGGTGAGTTCTGTTCTGTTTTTCAGTCATTCAGTCATAGTTTCGCTATTCAGTTCTGAAGCACTTCACTTTTTCATTACAGAATGAAGAGGAATTGGTGGGACAAAATCTCCAAGCCTAAAACAGATCCCAATCTTGGAGAGGAGAAGGTAGGAGAAAGATCCTGCAATAACCACCAACGATGTTAATAGTTCATAATGTGACTCAAAATAAACCCCTTATTATTCCTCTCATGTTTAATAGGATCATATTTTGCCTCTATCTGTTATGAAGTTTTCTCCAATCCATGTAGAGATTTCAACACTGGACCTTCAGGAGGAAAATAAATTGTATGTTCTTTTGTTTGATTCTTCTTTTTCCTCAGAAACACATGACAGACTTGCGTCATTCTAATTCTGATTACTAATACTTCAACATGTATTTTGATAGGATCTCAGCCATTTCAGTAGATACAAACAATGGGAAAAGTTCCCACAGCGTTGAGACGGCACCAGTAAAATATGGCCAGGCTTGCTCTGGAAGCCCAGAAGAGAACATCTGCACCATCAACCTCCCGTCACGTGTCGAGCATGCCTTGGATGAGGTGTTTAAATTGCATCCAATCACAAACAATCTGTTACCGCCCAACAATCAGGTTACAACGATCAGGTCATATAATAGTGTTAATGTTGTCAGTTCCTCAAGAGAGCGCAACCGTGCAAACCAAGATTCGGGCAGTAGTTCCGGACCATCGGTTTTCAGCAATATGTCATATTTGGAATCGGCCACTGATGATTCCTTATTCCTGGAGCAGCTGAGCGATGATCATTACCGTCAGTCCAGCAAGAGGGAAGTTTCAGACTCAAGCAATGGCCAGTTTAATTCTCCCACTACTGATACTCTGGAAGACGGTTATCAGTGCTTCCACAGTGTTTTTAACAAGAGAAATGATTCAGATGTTTGTGTGAACCTTTCAAATGATGCTGGTGAGAAGTGCATCATGAAAAATCTCATCACCAGCACAAATCCTTCTCTGATTTTGCATGACGGCAGCATCACACCAAGTGATGAAGGATGTCAGGTTTTTTAAGGTTTAACAAAGAGCACAGAAGGACAGTGGTGCACAAGCGTCAGCACTGAACAAGCACTTGATGCATGTGGAGTATTGAAATTCCCCCACAGCAATGTCCAAGATCCCACATCTGTGCAGCCAAGTTCTTGGACCCCTTCTTTGCATTTTTCACCCGTTATTCAAATAGAAAGTTCATATCAGCCTGTTTAAATATGCTCTAAAACAGGGATAGGCAACGTCGCTCCTGGAGTGCAGATGACCTGCAGAGTTTAGTTCCAACTCTAATCAAACACACCAATTTTATGGGAGGTGATGAATTTTATCTTTAGCTTGCATTCTTGCATTTTTTTTTATCATGTAGACAACAGGTTAAGCAAAAATATTAATATGCAATAGCGCATTAATATAGCAAAATACTCCTCTTTATAGTTACTTTTTCTAACTGACTGATGACATCAAATGGTTATTCTAAGGGAAAATCTATTGCTACGTGACAATGTTTACACAATAGTGAGCACCTTTACATGTTTTCCACAGTTTCCCTGGTGAAAAAAACAGCATATGCTGATAGGTATGTTTTGATGCTGGTTTAAGCTGGTCCTTTGCTGGTTTAAGCTGGTCTTTTGCTGGTTTATGCTGGTCATGTTGCTGGTCAAGGACCAGCATAAACCAGCAAAGGACCAGCTTAAACCAGCATCAAAACATACCTACCAGCATATGCTGGTTTTTTCACCAGGGTTGACACAGAACTAGCGATTGCATGAGACATTTCAGTAGGTTGTACAGTAGGCTCTCATAATATAGCCTAACTTTTGATGTTAATTCATGTCCATTTCGTGCTATAGTAGTAAAAAGAAAGATATAATGGTTTCACTTGAGGCGCCAAAACGATCGCACCTGTGCCATTAAAGAGCGCCAAAACCGCATGTATTGTTTGATTTCGTTACGAATTTGCCATAATATTTTTAGCTGGTGCTTTGTTTTTTTTAAAGTACAAGCTTATTGCGTTTACTACGGCAAGTGCGCTACAAATAGGTTAATATGAAGTTCACGCAGTAACAGAACAGCATATAGACTAAGATCATGATAAGAAGAAGCCATACTATCGATTAAAAACGAGAATTGTTAAGGATATTGCCAATATCCACACAGATGTGTAGCTGGCGCTGATAGGTTAGTTATGGGTTATGAATGATGTATTTGCGGTTTCAGCTGTTAATGTTTATATCGTGTATTTTTTCATAATTTCATAATTTAAATGTGCATTTCTGTGTATGTGTGTTGATTTTCTAATTTTGTTGGTATGGTATTTGTTTTTGTTGTATTCCTAAGTTTGACTAACTTGAATGTCACGTGACCCTTCTTGAGTAATTTAACCTGGACGTGCTTGCACATACTCAATGACAAAACTTGAATTCAGACATGTATGTTACAGGTCCTCACCATTCTACTGATGATTATAAGGCCAACATGGTAAATGTGTTAATGTTTTGTATGTTTCTTTATTTGTGTTGATGTCCTTCGTATTGTTGTGTGTAAAATAATGTTTTCTTTGTTTTGTTTGTATGTAGTTTTCACAGTGTTAGGCGTTACTTGCTAAAACTTAAAAGTGTACATATGTATATATATATATATATATATATATATATATATATGCTTAAACTTTTGCTACAGGGTTTTCTGAAAGCACACATCCGAAGCAAGCACATAAAAAGCGGCTGTCACACGGCATGTGAGTGCTAAACTAAGTTCTCTTTCATGTCTTGTTGCACTTAAACTGTCAACGTTTATGTTAAAAAAAAACAGGAGTTACAAAAACAGTTGGTTATGTCTGTGAAGGTAAACAGCTGGGAAAGAAAATGCATGTTTGCATTAGATCTGTGTGGCAGCAGCATAATATACAGTAAATAAATCAATAAAAAGCTGGGACTCTAAAAAGTCTTCTGTGCTCGTCTGTGCAGTCAACGACAGAACATTTAGCATGCTTTGCTCAAACTTTTGCCATGGCGTTCGAACTGGTACCCTGTTGTCGCTTGCAAAAACAAAATGACAGCACCATGGGTGGAAATGTGCAAATTAAGGCTAATATTATAATTTATGTTAATAGAAATACATAGACATGAACACATTATAATAATAATTCTTTATTGAAATGCATTAAAACATAAAATTAAACCCAAAGGTTAAAACATTTCATACTGATTGTTAATTAACAAGTTCAAAAATCTAATTTTTGCATGGCGGCTGAATCTAAACAAAAATATTTACAATATGACACATATAAATTATTGCATAGCTGCAGTCTCATGAAATGTGTTTTTTTTTTATTAGCAGATGTGTATTACAAATGTAAAAAGACGCTGTAATTCAAATTACACATTAAAACATATAAAATACAGACTGAACTACATCACATATTATGCATAATAAGATATTGATAGTGTAATGTTCAGCACATTTTATGCAATGTAAAATGTAATCTAAAACTTAATACATCATTTAGTCATTATTATTCTTATTATAGGCAACTGAATCTTAAAAAAAAGTCACATTTCCATGTAACTTTAGGGCGAGAGAGGTGTTGCTTCAGATAGCACTTTTGTGATGTATGAACACATACACGTACATAGACATTTGTCATGAAGACAACAATTTTGTAAACATTGTTTAAACAAGTTCTGACCGCCTTGTGGTACAGTGACATCACTGTCTGGCTATCTATGAGTAATACTTGCAGTATTTGAACCAGCTAATCTGGTATGGTTATAACAACTATAAAATGGTTCACAATAAAGAACACAGGGTGTACAGTATAAAATCATTTTAGAAACAAAATCTGAACGCGAATTGGCATGTCATTAGCCTTTTAGAGTTACAGATCCTATAAAAATCACACAATTATACAGCAGGACCCTGAGAGAAATGCTTTTCTAACTGAAATGATACAGCTCCACTGTTGTAGACAATTCAATTCAGTTTTTTCTATGCATGTATAAGTGACTTCTTTCAAAAACATAAAACATCTTAAAGGGGTCATCGGATGCTAAACTCACTTTTACATGTTGTTTGAACATAAATGTGTGTTGGCAGTGTGTGTACACAAACACCCTATAATGATAAAAATCCACCCTGTGGTATTTTTTTTAATCTTTATAAGTAATATCCCCTTTTTCAAATCAAGCCATTCTCAGCATCTCGCCTATGTGATGTCACACACGAAGGCCACTCCCACGATAGTTGTCTGGCATGTCCGTCTTACCTTAGACCCGCCCTAAATGAGCTGAGTGAGCTATAAACAGTCCGACCGCCATTGTTTCGATGCCGGTGCAGGGGAAGACAACATTTTCTAAGCGACTGAGGTGTTTTGTTGTTGGATGTAATAATGGTCATAACAGTCATCATTTACTCCTGACATCTGAGCCACTAAAGATGCAGAGGATTAATGTTACTTTCGTTTTTGAAGTAAATGCAATGTACATAAATTTGTCTGTTCGCACGAATCAGCAATAGTGAGTATATGCATCTTTGCTAATCGTCTTTCCTAATAACAGTTAGCAAGTTTCGCAGCTAAACACGGCTAAATCCAGCTAAAGTAAACGGCAGGGTTGCCAGGTTTTCACAACAAAACCCGTCCAATTGCTACTCAAAAATAGCCCAAAACTAGCCCAATCCCATTTTGGAGGGGCTCCCCTGGTAAAAATTGCGTTCTGGGTGGTAAAATACACATTTTTTGGCGAGGTTCACCTGGCAAAATTCGCCTTTCAGGAGCTAAATATTACGTTATCAGGGTCGCGGACATGAAAAACAAACCACGGCAACAGTGTCGAAGTATCCCAGTTCCACAGGAAAAATGCAAACTTAGCAACACTGGTAAACAGTACTGCTCGTCACCCCACAGAAGAGAGGGGCGGGACAAGCAGAGCTCATTAGCATTTAAAGGCAAATGCAACAAAACAGCTCGCTCTGAAAAATGCTGATTTTGACAAGGGTGTTTTTTACACTACCACTGAGAAATTTTAACCAAAGTATGTTATAGACTTTTCATTAAGACCCTAAAGAATCATATCAACTTCTAGAAAATGGCCATCCGATGACCCCTTTAATGATTCCAAACTTTTGACTATAAATTACATGCTGTGTGGTGTATATATAATTAGAAGTTAATTCATGAGCCATCATCTGATTGTCATCAACATCCTTTTACACAAAACTTAAAGGTGCACTCAATATTTCTCCTCATTATGTATTTGTTCAACACATAATACACATAAAGAGACAATACTTCACAAAATCTGTTTAAAATCTCACATCAAATTAAGGTTCCAGTCATATCAGTGCTATATTTTACATGGAGCAGGTCCTTGAAATCACATGACCTAATACTAGTTTTATCTTGCTAACCTGGCTGTAATCTGACACTTTTACTCTTGGAATAACAAAGCTAAGTGAAGTTCCACATTTGCTTTTGCATGATGCTGCAACTACACCACTAGGTGTCAGTATAAGATGATTACCATGTCAGTCAACATAACATAAACAAACCTAAGGGAGTGCACCTTTAAAGGAGAAGCAAAACAAAGATTCACATATAATGTACTCACCCCCTTGTCATCCAAGATGTTCATGTCTTTCTTTCTTCAGTCATAAAGAAATTATGTTTTTTGAGAAAAACATTTCAGTATTTTTCTCCATATAATGGACTGATATGGTGCCCTGATTTTACCAAAATGCAGTTTAAATGCGGTTTCGAATGATCCCAAATGCCGAAGAAGGGTCCTATCTAGTGTAACGATAGGTTATTTTCAGAAAAATAATACAATTTACATACTTTAATGTCAAACACTCGTCTTGTCTTACTCTGCCTGGACTGTTCTTTTCCGGTTTATGACAGTTAGTGTATGTCGGAAAAACTCCCATCTTATGTTCTCCTTCAACTTCAAAATCATCCTGTATCACTGTTTTACCTTTTTTGTAAGGGGTGTTTAATCTTCTTTGCATGTTCACTTTGCAAAGACTGTGTTGGTACATCTGCAGTGACGTAGGATGATTTTGAAACGATTTTTGAAGTTGAGGGAGAAAACACGATTGGAGTTTTTCGACATACCCTAACTGTCTTGAGTCAGAATACACAGAGTTCAGGGAGAGAAAGGCAAGACGAGCATTTGAGATTAAAAGTATTTAAATTGTATTTTTTAATGAAAATAACCGTCTTTTGGAAGTTCAAAATTGGGGCACCATATCAGTCCATTATATGGAGAAAAATGCAGAAATGTTTTCCTCAAAAAACATAATTTCCTTACGACTGAAGAAAGAAAGACATGAACATCTTGGATGACAAGAGGGTAAGTACATTATATGTGAATCTTTGTTTTGGAAGTGGACTTCTCCTTTAATGTATGTAACATTATGTGAAAAAACAGTTTCATTGAAGATATGGAAAATTGTAATGCAATTCCAACTAACATTTTTCTGTCATAGCGTGTAAATTGAATAAAATAACAATTCTAATTCCATGTGTATTTTAAGGTCCCAAAAAGTTCTACAAAGGCACTTTGGCATAAATCACACATAGTGTTTTATACTTACAAATTCATCTTACAACAAACAAATAGTGCAAGTAGTAGACTTACTAAAATGTGTCCTGAGAAAGACTCCAGCCTAATACTCCAGCGTGTCAGCTGACATATTCTGCATCCTCTCCACCATGAAAAAACACAGCGTTCCCGTGAATCCCATGATGACCATCACGAGGAGCTGCCAGGTCAGCAGTATGTAGCCACTGTAGAAGAAAGCCACAGCTGCAAAAACAGACTGAGAGAAGGATTGAATTATTGTCACACTGGATCTAATTCAAATCAAATACACTTCAGCTTATTAACTGGCTACAGGAAATGCATTTTATTCATGAAGAAAGTTATAGGGTATACTGTATCTGCCAAAGGAGAAAACATAAATAGCTTTTACTGAAGCACACTTATTTTATTCTCTACATGCTGATCAGAAACCAGTAGTTCTCAAATTATTAAAAAAAAAACACTTATCATCAATGCAAATAGCCTATAAGGTAAGAATGTCAGTTATCCATTAATCTACTGACACTGATGCACACACGTCTGTGTAAATGTTATTTTTTAATGTTCATAGGGCTATTGTATAAATACATTTTAATAAATTAAATTCCTTTTATGCATTCAAACAATTAGACATGCCTAAACAGAATTTGGTAGAATGTGAGAACAAATAAAACATTTCATATGCCACTAAAAATTACATTTTTGTTAAACTTGTAATAAATGTATGGTAAATTGTATACGTTTCATGATTTTAATTAATTAGGCATGCTTTCTGATTAACCATTAAAAAGGAGTCAAGAAAATTTAAAAACGTTATTTTTAATGTTTTTATTTATATATATAATACTTAAAATACATCTCTTATGCTTATTTGATCAAAACCACATTGTGAAATATTATTACAATTTAAAATAGCCGTTTTCTGTTTTAATATATTTTAAAGTGTAATTTATTCCTGTGATGGTAAATTTGAATTTTCAGCATCATTACTCCTGTCTTTAGTGTTACATGATCCTTCAGAAATCATTCTAATATGCTGATCTGATGCACAGTAAATTTCTTATTATTTCTTATTATTACCTTTATATTATGTTGAATATTTTTGTGAAAACAGAGTTGTTTAATAAAGAGGAAGTTTAAAATAATTTTATTTGAAATCTTTTGTATCATTATAAGTGTCTTTACTGTCAGTTTTGATCAATTTTTGATCAATTCAAGTTCTTGATAAAATAAAAATATTAATTAATTAAAAATTCTGAATAAAAATAATGATTTATTTTAAATAGTCGAACACTCGTTTCTATGGCCACATATTATACAATATTTTTTTTTTTTCATATTAGTCAATATCGATAATTATCACGATTTTGTATTTCTTTCCAGTTTAAAGGCAGATTTGTGCTACAATGTGAAAGTTGTAAAAACCAGATGGTTAATTGTGGCTTTAAACTAATTTTTATGGTCAGAACATGACAAACACTTTTCCTTAACAAAATCTTAATAGAAAAAAATATTTCTTAGTTCTGCATGTTTTGATGAGCAATATTGTTTCAGATCAAGAAACAGGTTTGTGTTACCTGATAATATTAATAATAATATAACTTTTTGTCTCCTAAAAATACATAGTAGCTTGAGTTCGGAGGCAGATGTAGATTATGTTCATTATCAAAATCAGCAATATCTGTAAAAAATTGTAGCAACCTCATTTTTATATGGCTGTTTGACTTTTTTTTTTTTTAAATTAACCATTGCTCTTCCATAGTATCATCGATAGTTCATGATAATAACAGTTAAAGCCACAAATATAGCACCCCAATACCATGGTAAAAATTTAATATGGTTCCTAGGTATTGTATGAAAAACAGTAGTCTATACATTTCGTATAAATGCTATAGCTTAATCACAAAAAATACTGTAATTATATTCCATTACTCCTCCTTCAGTATATTTAATATATGTCTACATTAATAATATAATAAAAATCGACACATATACCCACATTTCTGACACAATACCATGGTGCAGTTAGTGCTACTACAGTAAATCTATGTTAAATGATGGCGACTTGTAGATTAAACGCCTTTTGACTGTATCTTTGAGCACAGTGTTTCTCCTGTTTGTCAGTGCTGTTCATCTGGCTTTAAACCCAGTCATTTGTGTTCTTCACTGAATTCAAGTGCTTCACACTGGATCTCACAGCACTGTTTAGTGACCAAGACTCATCAGAGAGTGAACGCATCTGCTCAAGTAATTTCACACTATGTCGCCGTTTGACCTTTCATCCGAGTGGACAAACGGTCCGACTAGTGATTTTTTGTTCCGCCTTTGCAACATAAACACTACATCAAACATTTATCGAACTCTTGTCATCGTTTATCGAGGAAATTTATATCGTATATTTATATTGCTGATATCAAGTAAAATACAATTTACATAAATGCAGACTGTCTTTACCTGTATGAATTTGAATATAGCAAAGGCTGGTGCGCTCTGCTCAGCAAACGCCCGGCCCAGAATGCTGTAGAGTTGAGTGTTGAAACAGCTGTCCCCAAGACCCAGCAAGAAGCTGCATAGCAGGGCGATGGACACGCTACAAGAGTGAACAAATAAACACAGCCCCATCAACAATGCAACAGTGCACTCTTTAGGAGACATAAATTAGCTCAGCAGAGGCTTATATTGCATTCACTGAACCTGTTTTTATCAGTTAATTCATTCCTTGCCAGTTTTAAGTTTTTTAGATCTCTCTTAAATTATGTTTTATTATACCTTGGTACCAGATATGGCTTATGCTGCGAGCTTGTTTGGAAAACCACAGGTGCATCCTCTGGTATGTTGAGGAATATCAAGTAGAAGGCCACAAAGTGCACAACCATTCCTAAGAAGACGACTGAAGTGCGCCTGAAACGGTTATTTTTCAATACAAGACCAAACAATCCTCCTCCTGCAAACAAAAGACAGCATCTAATCAAGCTCCAATCCTATGAAAGTATCTGCTCAGTTTATCGTTAGATGTCCATAATACTAAAATGCAAGCGTAATCAAAGTGCACTGACCAACTACTTCTCCAGTTCCCACCACAATGCCTGAAATGCCGATTAAGCCTTTTGCTGTGTCGCCAAAGTGTGTCGTAGCTCCAATGCAGGTTCCATAAACACCACTGTAAAATGACAGCTCCAAACCTTTAATGAGACAGCAGCAATCAAAACATATTCATCATGCTCAAATGCTTATAGAATTAATGGCCGTTTTAATTTAGTGATGTCCTTACCGCTGTATGCCATGCAGAAACTTAATAACAATATGGTTTTTGTTTTGAAGATTTCTAAAATCGTCTCTAAAGGGGAAAAAAGTGTTTTGAACTACAATGGATGTTCAATTTGACAATTTGTAAGATATATTTTTGGAAAATTAACTTACTGAACTCTGTTTTAGCTTCCGTCACAGCAGATGTTGCTCTTTGTTTATATCTAAAATAACATTACACAACAATTTATATCAGCTACCAATGAAAAATCAAAAATAAGTAGCAGTAAGTAGCAATTACTATTGTTTTCCAACAGTAGTTTAAAACGTAATCAAATTATTTGTTGTATTTATTCTATTTCTGGTCAGATTGGGAAGCAGAACAAAAATCCTTATTGCTGGATCTGTGAAGAAAATGTAAAACTATATTTTGTTTTCAGTGCAAGGTGGAATCTCTCATTCAACATCATGATTTACTAAATGAATGAGTGAAATTACTTCAGTCTTGCCGATAACAGAGACTGGACCTCCCCCTCAGAGAGAGCCTCTTCTTGCTGACGGACCTTCCTCAGTGCAAGAAAACTCAGTGTCCCGAGTACTGAGATAACCAGCAGAGCCGTAAACATAATCTTTCTATCTCTATCTGCAGGGAAAAAATGTGACCGAAAAAAAAAAACCTCAATTTATGTTTAAATTTTGAAACATTTTTGTCATTAATAGTACAGTATTAGTATATATTGTGGTTAGCAGAGATTAAATAAGTGCTGATTAACATAAGTTAAATTAAAGAGTGAACACGATCAAGTTTCATCAAAATACAATTTTCAAACCATCATGTTACCTGAAATTTCAGATTTTCCGTTCCAATCAAAATAAACGTATAGATTTCCAAACAACATACTGGAAAGAAAAAACAAATAGAACTTTTCATACAGGAATCATGGACAGTTTTAGGTGGTTAAACATAGTTCTTGATGGTTTTAATGGGGTCATCGGATGCCCATTTACACAAGTTGATATGATTCTTTAGGGTCTTAATGAAAAGTCTATAATATACTTTGGTTACAAATCATTATATTTGGATTTTTATCATTATAGGGTAGATGTGTACATACACTGCCAACACACATTAATGTTCAAACAACATGTAAAAGTAAACTTAGCATCCGATGACCCCTTTAATGATTTGGTTAGTAAGTTTGCATAACTCCTCCGATATGACTTTTTTCTTCAGTTAAACAAAAAAGGACAGCTTAGGTAGAATGTCCAAGCTGCAATTTTCCATACAATTAAGGAATATAAATAATATAAACATATTAAGCTACAATGAAAACCACTGAAAAAAAAACTTTCACCCCTTTTACTGCAGTGTTACTTTTGACAGGCATTTTTGATTTGGTCTTAGTCTTTATCTTGAGAATAAATTACTTGAATAACTTGAATAAATTAAGACAATTTTATTGTTTAACAGTATGGAAAAAGGAATACTTATTATTACAATTGTACTTTTACTTATTATTATATAATTATTATAATTATAGTTGTTCAT
>JAHKKF010513632.1:8598-24136 GCA_019740295.1 Labeo calbasu
GAACTTTGTGGAAGCTGTAAGCAATATTTTTGAAAGGGGGGCGTATTAGGGGAGCGTGGGGCACAACCTAACACTTTTTCGATGTCTCAGTTTGTGTAAATCCACGTAGGGTTCAAAATACCATTTTATCAACAATACTTTCACACTTGTCTTGTACAAATATGTCGCATTGTTTCATAATAAGTGTACACGTTTTTCGTTATTTACCTCGAAAGAAAGGAAATGAAAAGTGACAACATGCCCTGTAGGTGGGGTACTGTAACATGACCATATGACAGCTTAAATGTTATCTGATCGAATGAAAAAGATATACACTATTGCAAAATGTATAGATCATATGTAAGAATTTTAAATAAAAGATGAAATATTATTGAAGTTAGCGGGAAAATCCCCTCTACACAGGTAACAAAAAATGCCCTTGAATTAAATATAAAAAACATGCAGATTTATATGTTGCTTCAGAATAAATCATATTTGCAAAAAAAAAAATCATTTTATATATACTTTCTGTATATAATGTATTCACAGTTTGAATATAAAAACTATTATTAAATTGTGATCACGTTAAATAGAAATTCAGCCGTATTAAAAGTATTTTATGACATGATACCCATATCTGGCATTTGCCTAAAAAGACAGGGTTATGATACAGGTAGTTAATAGATTACACTAACATTAGGATACTTTTAGCCTTACTTTGGAGTTGGTTCACTCTCTGTCTGCTCTAGAGATTGCAGATTGATACAAGACAGTGAAAAATGACTTGAAGTAATCCTGAAAGTAAGATAAATGTTAAAGTGCGCCTACTAAAAGCACAATAAGTGGCCCCAAGTGGCAACTTAGCTTCTAGCATCCAGACAAGACATTTAAACTGATATGGCTAAAACCATACATTTAAGATAAATCCTTCTGCTATTTCTTGTATTTATTTATTTTTTTATTGGAAATTTTATTAAGGATGCCTCTTGTTTGCTGATTGACAGCTATTTGTAATTAAAGTTTGAATGTCAAATTTCTACCGGCATTTGTTTAACACTCACAAACACTTATGTTTTCTTTTAACATGGCTTTTTGCCCCCTGGGGAAAATATAATATTATTTCAACTGTCCAGTCAAAACAAATGTTATTTGGCATTCAATGCCAAATTCGCATGATTTTTTAATTATAAGATAAAGAGGAAAATAAGAACACAGATGATGATGACGATGATTATTATTATGAACACAGAATATAAATCAACATTAATATTCAGGAAAGACATTTAGACTGTCTAATAGACAGTTTATACAGAATTATAAACTGTCTAGTAAATATAAGGGACCTGGATAATGAATAGGGGGCAGGAAAGGTTGAGAACCACTGTGTTTGGGGCGTAGGATCATTTTCTGCATACCATTAAAAAATTGATATTTACATGACATGTAGCGGGGAAAGAACAACAATTCAATGGCTTTGAATGTCTTATGTGTGTAGTGTGTGTGTGTGTAGCGTTTTGCTGTGGTTACTAGTTAGTTCTATATGGTTACCATGGTATTGCTAGCTGATGGGTAGTTCAGAGAGTAATGCTATGCATTTGTTAAGGTATTTTGGGTGGTTGCCCATGTATGGCTTCCGGTGAAGTGAAGAACGTGAATAACTCCAACTGTATTTTTCTAAAAGAAGAAAGTCATATATAGCTGGCTTGAAAGTGAGTAAATCATGGGGTGCCTTCTATTTTTGGGTGAACTATCCCTTCAAGTATTGCTAAGGTGATTGCTAGGGTATTGCTATGTGGTTACTCGAGCATAGGTAGTTCAGAAGGTGTTGCTATGCATTTGTTAAAGTATTTTGAGTGGCTGCACAGTAGTTTTGAGTAAGTTACTCTAAAAAGTAATTAATTACTAGCTACTAATTACATTGTAGATTGCAGTACTAATTACTTTCTCTAAAAAGTGTTGCATTACTTATTACTAATTACTTTCTAAATCCCATATTAACCATGACCAGTGGAACAATAAGGATATGGAACCGCTCATTTAATTCTTTGAAGAAATAAATAAATAATATAGCTGCAAGCAACAATTACCAGGGTTCAAGTGCTTTAGGTATTTAAGCACATAAGGAAAATAACATTGCATATTATTTAGCAAGTCTGTAACAACCTAAATCCATTATTTAAAAAGCATTTTTGTCAAATCCTGGTGATTTACCATAGAAATATGATGTTTTAATAACATTTATGACTGTTATAGCGCCAGCTGTGCTCTGATCTCCCTGAAACTTTGCATGCTTGGTTAAGAATCACCTGTCGCATGTGCTCAACGGGTTTCATGAAGTTTTGAGTTTTTATTTAGGCTTTATAGGATTTTGGGTATACTTGCACAGGCCCCTTTTCTAAAGGACCCCGTTATAGTTTCCCAAAGGGTAAATTACAACATGTTTTTGATAATTATTGATCTAGGCAGTCCAGAGAATTGCACTGCAGTGTTTTTTTCCAGACTGTGCAAAAAATCTTGGACTAGTTCGCAAAAGTAGTTTTTTTCTACATCTTCTCAATCATTTAAAAAATGGTTAGATTGACAGCAGTGATTCTAGAGGCAAAGTGGGAATGAGGAGTTCTATCAGACAATACGAATATCGCGTGTATGTGCGGAAAATTGCGCAATGTACGCTTACGCCCTCCAAAAATGTGATACCACCTCCCAGTGGCCAATTTCTTTCCAATTTCTCACAGCCCTTTAGGGCTGTGAGTCAAACAGGCCCACCGAGTTTAGTTCCAATCAGCCTCTGTTAACCTTGTCTAATAGATACTCAAACTTCAATGGCGGCCATGTTTTTTTTTTGTTTGTTTTTTTTTGAGACAATCAAATGTCCCCACAGACACTTGTGGTACTTTGGATCTAGACTGTGCACAGTGATTTTCATGTTGATAGGACAAATGGTTGCCTAGTTGTAGCCATTTTTAAGGGTTTTCCCTCTTATAGCACCACCAAGTGGGCAATCTCCGCGATTTTTCCCTTGTGACCTCAGCCTGAGCTCCTACAAGTTTGATGAAGATATCTCATTCCGTTCACAAGTTATAGGCATTTTACTGATGATTGACATGAGCGTTTTACCTCAGATCATCTGTAACAGTCCGCCCTCTTTGTTTCGATGCCGGAGCAGGGATGTAAGTTAGACAAGAATATCTCCGATTGAGCAATTGAGGTGTTGGTGTAATATGATGTAATAATGGACATAGTGGTCTTCATTTACTCCCGACATCTGAGCTGCTGAAGATGCAGTGGATTACGTTTGTTTGTGAAGGGAATGCGCCTCACGATCTACATATATCCGTCTATGTTCGTGCGAATTATTCATGTTCCAGCTTCACTTACAGCAGAAGTGGGTTTTTTTATGAATCTTTGCGATCGCCTTTCCTAATAATGTGCTAGTTAGCAAGTTTAGCGGCTAAACGCGGCTAAATGCGGCTAAAGTAAACAGGCTCGTCTCTCCACAGAGAAAAGAGATGGGCAGGGCGAGCAGAGTTCATTTGCATTTAAAGCAGCCTCGACCAGAATAGGATGATTTTTGCAGAACTGATTTTGGCAAGGTAAAAAGGGTGTTGTTTTACACAACCATTGAGAATTTTTAACCGAAGTATATTATAGACTTTTCATTAAGACCCTAGAGAATTATATCAATTTGTGGAAAATGGGCATCTGATGACCCCTTTAAGAGTTATAAGCGATTTTGTACTTTTGACCGTTGTGGCCCATTGGGACGAGCCTCGGTCACGCTGTAGGCAGTGTACCATTTCTCCAAGTTTCAAGTCTCTATAACTTACAGTTTGGTAATTAAAGAGTAATTAAATTACAGAAATTAGCTACTTAGTTATGCATTAGACCCAACACTGCTGTCCAGGTACACTTGGTACAAGAGCTGTCACTGATGTGAAACTTTTTAAAATGTACACTTTAGCTGTACTTTTAAAGTACTGATTTTTTAAGTGCTTTCGTACCTTTACGGTACTAATATGTACCTTTAAGCCACTAATATGGGGTAAAAGATTTACCTTTAGCTTTTGTACTTTAAGGTACCACCCCATTAACAGCTTTGTACCTTTTTTCCTAAGAAAAAAAATGGCTAGGTGGTTGCTCAGCTGTTCTGACAGGTGGTTTCCATCTTGCTATGTGGATGCGGAAGTGTTTGAGTGATTGCCAGGGCATTGCCATGCTGTTGCAAAGGCAGATTGTGTTGCTATGTTGTTTGCTAAGGAGTTCTTAGAAGACAGAGTCCAGTAATAGCGCACTTCCCTCATTCCTAATTAAACATTTTAGCAGAAGTCCTCAAAAATAGCCATGATTAAAGACATACGCTAGCTTTCCCATGACTCATGATGGAACAGATGAGTTAGTCAAGGATTTCCAGACAGACAAATGTCTCCATGGATGAAAGCAGATCAGAATAAAACAAAGTCTGAGGGAAAGGAAAAAAATCTCCCCGCTCTTAACGTGGGATATTACTCCTCAGCTCAGCCCTCGGAGCTAGTGAGCAGTGGCGTCTGATTGAACGCAAACTCTTTGAGCTTGATGTGTAAATCTTCATTCATATGTATAGGCCTTAGTCACTCGCTGCACCACAGAGGGATTTAGGATTCCAAATCCCAAAAAGCAATAACCAAAGAGGAAAGACTCCTTAATATCACTATACGTTGTTTTGAACAGCAAAAGCAAACCATCACAGCTGGCTCAGGAATTGGAGGATTAATGTGTAATAACGGCAGGTGATGGGGAGAGAATTCCTCTCAGAGTCATTGTGGTGATGTCAGCTACAACCTTTATGGAAATGTTTATTATGCAAATTCATCCTGTGGTGTCTTGGGACATTGTCATAACTTTATAATGTCAACTCAGGGAGCAATTGAGAAAGAAAAATGACGCAAATGAGATTTGAAAGCTCGTTTGAATCCCAAAACTGCTACGGCGTACGTGTTGACAAACTCAGTTTTGTGTAGCAAAAGGTTATAGGTCATAATAATTAGTTATATTTAGTTACAGAGTATTTCAGCGTCTGAAGCTTGTCAGTACAGCCGGTGCCCAATACTTTGTCGTTTACATGTTATGAGAAGGTCATCGCAGTTATACAAGTAATTGATATTAAAATCAATCAGACTTGTAATCAAAAATAACTGCATGGCAGATTTGCACGGCTGACCTTGAAACCTGACATGCCACATATGAAAAATATGCAATATGCAGCTGATAGCACAGCATATTTCTTACATTCTTCACAATGCCCATGTCGCTGAACTCATATAGAAACAGCTCACTTGAGATTCCATAATACTGCAATGATTCATAGCATGCACATATAATAACAGATTGTCGTTTTATGGACGTGGCCTTTAATTGAAAAGAAGTAAAATGTTAATTTCTCAGTGCACTGGGGTGTTGGAGATCTTTCCATGGTCATTCACTCTTTACTTTTCTTATCTTTATTCTCTTTGACTTGTAATGTGCTACTGCCACCTCTCGGTACATGATCACAGGCTCAGCAAATAATTTACCACTCACATCTACTATATCCCAGCATTTGTAGAATACAGAGTGTGTAGAAAATAATATCATTAGGTTTGTTTTTAAAAAACGTGCTTAACATGCACAATTAAAATAGTATATATTTGCTTAAAGCAAAAAAAAGGAAACCGGATGCAAAATTCACTTTTACATGTTGTTTGCATATAAGTGTCTTAGCAGTGTGTGGGACACAATCGCCCTACAATGATAAAATTCCATTCACTCCTTTTTTTAATCCTTAAAAAACCCTAAACAGACTCAGTTATCAAGCAGTTTTGATTTTCTGAGCAGTATGACATCATACTGATCAGGCCCCGCCC
The DNA here is from genome assembly GCA_019740295.1 of Labeo calbasu. Taxonomy (NCBI): domain Eukaryota; kingdom Metazoa; phylum Chordata; class Actinopteri; order Cypriniformes; family Cyprinidae; genus Labeo; species Labeo calbasu. Next base: position 14,457 of record JAHKKF010513632.1, read on the forward strand.
ACGAGTTGTATGCTGTCCACCATTTTGTCCATGCTCGAGCAGCTGTAGCGACAACGTCTCGTAAGCAATGCAGCTGTTTCGTAGTTGGTGTAAAAGTAAACATAAGGCCGGTTGCGACCCTTTACAAATGCTTCCAGTGTAAATACTCTGCAGCTGAAGTGACAATGAAGTTATGCTGATGTGAAGCTGATGCGAAGCTGAAGCTTGCGGTGTAAAACAGGCATAAGATTTTCATTTTCTCCCAACATCAGAGACACTGAGGATGCATTAATTTTGTTTTTGATGGTAACATGTTACCAAATACACTAAAAACAGAAGATGGGGTGGGGTGAGCAGAGCTCATTAGCATTTAAAGAAACATGCACCAAAAGGGGTTGCTGTAAACAAAGGTAAAAAGGGTGTTGTTTTACATGACCACTGAGGAATTTTAACCAAAGTATGTTCCAGACGTTTCATGAAGACCCTTAAAGACTCATACCAACTTGTGGTAAATAGGCATCTGATTTCCCCTTAAACAACCTCAGTTGATCACCGTCAGCCTATTTCATACATGTTTTCTATTCATTCTGTGACAAAGGTACAAGACTGTGTACTTGACTTCTTTTATAGTCCAATGTGCTATTCATCCCATCAAGTACTGTGAATCAGTGCTGTAATTGATTGAGCAGTGATATTTTGGCCTTGTATTTTGTGTTGCATTATGTTCTCTTTTGTCAATAAACTAGACTTCATTTCATTTCAGGTGAAAGTTTTCTTCCAACTGCTGGGGCTGGAGATAAGAAGTTTCATGTGTATAGACTTTACTCATATTTAATTAAAAAAAAAGTCTTTGAGGAACAGACTTACAGTCTTGACATTGGCACACACTGTATAAACATCCTTGATCATTTCATTTTCACAACTCACAACTTTTAAAGATGTTTTTGTCTACTGAAAGACTTTAGCTGTCATTACATTTGAGCTGTGTGCTCAAAATACAATATATTAGAAATTAATTAAATATTCAAAAAAATGAATTAACTCTTTAAACACATAATCTGGTTTCGAACAATTCTTTATTCCACAGTAATAGAAACTTCTCTGATTGGTGGATTTTGTTTCAGAATTGTGGGTAATGTGGTATTACCCTGACTAAGGTTTATTTTCTCCACTTTTTAATTTTTTTATCTCTGACTAAAACTAGTCTTTAAGGGTGTGTTCACACTTGTCATGTTTGGTTTGACTAAAACAAACTGGTGCGATTTCTCTGTTAATGTGGTTCATTTGAGTAAATGTGAACGGTGCCATCCAAACCCCGGTGCGCACCAAACAAGCAGACATTGGCTTCCAAACGAACATTGGTGTGGTTTGAATGAAATATGAATGCAACATGGACCAAATGCTTCTAAACTAACCACCAACAGGATGTAACGACAAGATGCGATGCTATGCGACATGATTTCAAGATGTGGAACGAGCTGTGTATCCAAAATGAGCAGAGGGCAAACGTGGAGGTGTTCGGTGAGTTCCACCTCGAGATATATATCATTCAACCCAACCAGTCAGGTTGCGAACGTATCATTATGACTTTAGGTTTGGCATCTTTAGGTTCGCTGTCAAGAATGGCAGTTTGAACACTAAGCAGACCAGGGCCAAATGTATTGGGGTTTTTTTGTTGTTTTTTGGCTCGGACCAAATGAACCAAGAGAACCATACTACAAGTGTGAACACACCCTAACACTCATTATCTGTAAGCCTAAATAGACAATATATTAGAGATATATTAAATGTTCAAACACAAAATCTGGTTTCGAGCAATTCCTGTTTCCACAGTGACAGAAACTTTTCTGATTGGTGGATTTTGTTTCAGAATTGTGGGTAGTGTAGTACTTTGCATCCAAGCGTGAATAAAAAATGAATCTGCCAGCACAGTTCTGCCAAACCAGGCTACTTGGTTTGGAAAGGCTTGAAAAACCCTGACATAGGACAAGTTTTGAGTGAAGTGCCATTTCTGTCCACCAGATGTCAATATTGAACAGGAGTGAAAGAGCTGATGGCTGTGGCTGATGTGATGTGGCTGATGACTACATGAATTAGACGTTCAGGATAAAAAAAATCATATGCTTTTCCTTACATTAGGCATTAATGTTTTAAGTCAGTACGTCTTAAGAGAAGAAAATGGCTATATAGTCTTCTTCTGTGTATACAGACACACTAGTTGCTTTATTATGTTGTGTGTGCGATTTATTTGACAGCAGTGTGCACCTTTACGCTTTTAGTAGCAAATTTCCTAGCACTTTTTTCTCCACTGTGAATCTACACACATTTTGCTTGTAAATCGTGTCTGTGCTGTTTACATATCAACCTTAAGTGAGTTTACAACTTGTCTGGAGTGATGATCGGAGCTGTGGTGCGCAGCCGCAGGAGAGGCGCATGGAGTCAGTCAGTGTCAGGGTGTTGTGAGGGGTCACAGCTGATCACTCTGCATACACTTACACAGTCAACTCTAGTGTTATGCATCCTTTTAAGCAAAAAGAGCCAGGGGAAATACTTTCGCGCGGTGTTTCCCTGTCTGGTCATCGTGTCTCGTCCACGGGTGGCGGATATTTGTTGTGTTTGGTGCTTTAGAGTGAACAGTGAGGATTACCGGAGCGCTCCAGAGATCAGCGGTGTGTTTGAATTGCTTGTCCGGGATGGCCTCATCGCGCCAGGACTACATTGCACCATGGTGGACCTACTGGCTGCACAATTTCCCGCATCTTAATTTTAATTTCCAGACGGTTGATAACACTTTTAAACCGGAGGACGCCAGCTATCAGCAGGTGAGAGTTGTTTGGATTTATTTGTAGTTTATGGAGCGGAGATTGAGGGAAAACTAAAAGTAAATATTATCATTTTTCACGAAAGCTGCTGGGTAAACAACAACTGACACACATTTATAGATTAGTTAACTGTATAAAGACGGCAGGTTTTAACAAAGTTTGAGCCGTGTTTTCAGGACAACAGTACTTTATAAGTAATCGCTTTTTAGTAAAGAAAAGAATGAGACTAAATGTAACACTTTACTACAAAGTGGGATTATTTTTGAAACTCAGTTTCTATATAGACACAAATTTTCCAACAGAGAGGGAATAAAAAACACGTTGGCTTGACATGTCATCATACTACATGGGGCAAGTTGTCACAGTGTAACATGCCATTAAACAGCCTAAGACTTTTCAGTATAAAGTAAACAATTATAAGCAGTGTTGGGGAGTAACTAGTTACATGTAACGGAATTACGTAATTTAATTACAAAATAAATGTAACTGTAATCAGTTTCTGAGAAAAAAAGTGTAATTAAATTAGTTACTTTTGAAAATGTTAATGATTACAAAGGGGGTTACATCTGAATTTTTTCACACACACCCATAACAGATTTAATTGACTTCTGTCCAAAATTGCATTGACTGCTCTAAAATGAGACACCAATGTTAAGGAGTTTAGGACACAGAATAGGACACTTGCTTATTTTTAACTGTTTTATTTTCTATTTGGGTTTATGCATATAGTTCACTAATTGTTTTTCCTGTCATAACTATGCAAATATTTGATTTTAAAAAACTATTTCTTGTTATGATTTCAAATCTGTATTTGACCTAAGAATTAAATAAGTAAATAAGAGGTGTTAGGTCTGAATTTGTGTGGCTGTGCTTTAAATTAAATTATTACACGGCTCTATGGAATGCTTGATTGTGATTGGTCAGTCATGATTTTCCAAGGTATGTTATTCCCCCATAACGACTGGTAAAAGCTAATAACACAGACTAATCCGGGCAACTTAAGTCAGCGCTATACACGTGATGGGTTTTCTTGGTGGAAGCTTTGCGTTTGGTTAGATAATAAAGTATTAATCTCAATTCAATATTACGTGTACAATTTCTTAATTCTGTCAATTTGCCACTTACTAGCAACTGATTATTTCATGGAAGCTTTGTGTTCAAATATTTCAACTCAGATCAGTGTTTTTGTCTAATTGTTTACTTTTGTGGTAAGCAGCTGTGTAATAAGTGGGGTAATGTACATCCAGTCAGTTATTATCGCAAAATAAAGATGTATATTATCGCTTACTTATTATAATCTTATGAGTGATAAGTGATAAAGTCTGACAGTAATCAGTGTTGAGTGCTACTGTAAAGTTAACTCTGTCTGGTTTAAATGTTTTAAAATGATTAACAGTTGAAAATATTAGAAATTTAGAAAAGTAATCAATAAGTAATTAAAAGTAGTAAGTTACATTAATAAAGTAATTAAAAAGTTACACTACTTATTACATTTTAAATAGAGTAACTTGTAATCTGTAACAAAAGTAATCTGTCCAAAGTAACCTTCCCAACGTTGATTATAAGTTAAGCAATTCATTAGTCTACCAAAATATAAATAAATACAATTAATGAAATAACGTACAGAGATATCAAACCATTGTTTTAGCTAACAAAAAATATAATTAATAAATTGCATAAATGTCACCATGAAGTAAACCATTATGAGTTAAGCAATTCATTAGACTGCAAATAAATAAAAAATAAATACAATTTATAAAACCATTATGAGTTACACGAGTTTCATTACACTGCAAAAATAATAATAATAATAATAATAATAAAATAAAATTAATTAATTAATATAATGCACAAAAGTATCAAAGCCTTGTTTTGGCCATAAAATATTATAATTAACAAATTGCATATATTTATAACATTTATAGGATTTCCATCCTGATATGAATGAAAAACACCTAAACATAGCATAACTTTAAGTGAATTTGCATTACTTTTATAGTTGATTCTTTTCTGTATGCCAGTGTGTAAAACAAATTTACTAGTTTTGATGCTTTTTAAGTAACTCTTAATTAATTTCTGTTTCATTTAATACCATATTATAGGCTATATTTTAAATAAACTGCAAAATACACATTGTACAGTAGATGGCTTTTTACAAGTAGTCTAATCTTATCAAATCGAAGTCAGTGAGTAGCAGGTTTTTACCAAGTGCAACATTTTCCACATGCTCTGTTTTTGTTTTTTTTTGGTCAAGAAGTGTTCAAAAGCATTTTTAAGACATGTGCCTATACAAAAACACTAGCCCAGGCCTCTCCTGCGCATAAGCAGCTGTAGCAGTGGCCTGTTCTTATAGGTGTAGTAGTGGAGCATGCAGAACGAAATGAGTGTGAAATGTACTTTTGTAATAGATCACAGGTTTCTTTCGACTTGGCAGTTATGTAGAACTCAAACAGGAGCTGGCTTCTGTGATTTGTACTCTATATTCGTACTCTTTTTGTTCCAGTAATTCAAATTTGTTAGCTTTAAGACAAGAATTCCACACTCTAATTATGAAACATATGGGACTCTGATCTAAAAATGTACAATAAATATCTGTCACTGAACTCTATAAATGTGCAGTATCTGTGTCTGGTGGCGTGTCAGATCTCCATTAAAGAGACTCTGCTTCAACACTGTTATTTGTACCTTAGCTCACGATACTGTCTCCAGAGGAACATTTTCCTCATTGATTCAGTCGATATTTCTGCTGGGGTTTTTTTATCAAAAAGGATATTACATGCCTTGTTCAAGGTCACATTTCTCTGGGTTACTTGAAGAAATCAATGGAGCGGCAACGCAAGTTTATTTCATCTCTCATTCTAAAATAAACTGCTTGTTAAATCTTTCTCTCGGTAAAATTCCCTCGCTAGCGCTGCGATTGATTTGATATCAATCGCAGAAATTGTTCTTCTGAACATATTTCCAATACCATCTTAGGGGTTTGTGATATCAAGAGATGTGTTAACATCGCACAGAGTTGAAATTCACATCACATGAAAATGGCCGTGTGCAAATATTTTTTTTTAGTTTTGAGGCATGTTTTAACATTTCCAAAATCAGTGACACATTCTTACAACCATTTAGGTTTCTTTGGAGCCCTGAAGTGTTCTTTTAAATATGTACTATTTAGAAGTACCAAACTAATACATACATTTAGTAGTTTTGTTAGTACTAGTATCATAGTTTGAATATAGTAATCAGATGCCATTACTATACCATACTACCACTGTACTCTTTTGTAAGCTTGTATATGAAATATGTATTTCCTTCTTGCCCTTTTGAGTAGGACTGCATCTCTCCTCTGCATGTTTTCTTTAGCATTGGCAGGAAGTTTGCTTTAATGTACTTAAACTTCCTGTGTTAACAAAGCATGGGACAAATATAGAGATCAAACCTTTCTGTTTATTGGTCAAGAATGTCATGCAGTGTTTATTTTACAATTATATTCTGGTAGGTGCAAAGTCAATAGCAGTAGTGCTGTGCAGCAATTAACCACATCCAAAATAAAAGTTTTTGTTTAAATAATATATGTGTCTACTGTGTATATTTTGTTGCTAGAATTAATATTATATATAAATATATTTAATATATAAACAGAATTAAATATACCCATGCATGTGTGTGTATTTCTGTATAATAAATATGCATAGTACACAAACATATTATGCAAACAAAAACTTTTATTTTGGATGCGATTAATCGTTGCACAGCACTAAAGCAGGTTACTAGTTACGAGTTTGTTAGTAGTTTGTTAGTTTTTGTGGACTGTTGCATTACTAAGTTATTCTGAAGACATAATGGAGGTCTCGGTTATGCAGTTATGTTTGCGTTTAAGAATCAACTTTATGTCAGATGTTTCTACTTAAATTTTGTATAAAAAATAAAATATAGACATAAACGTACAGAGAAGTAGAGCCAATGTGAATAGTGTAGCTCTGAATATTTAGTTTTGGAAAATATGATGAAAAATATTTGATATTTTGCTGAAATGTAGTACAGATAGTATAGATACCCTAGTAAACTGTTACTCCTGTAAAAGGATAAAGAAGTGCTGTGTTCAATGTTTACTTAAGGATTTTTTTTAAAAAATCACTTGGTTGTTGTTTTTTAAATCTACTTGAGTATTAAAAGTAAAAACTACTGATCAATAAACCATGTTTATTAATGTAACAATTCTATATAGTTCATCCTACAATAAGGAAGATTTGTGGTGAAGACAATGTATGTATTGATCTGTAAATGAACTCATACAATTTGCTTTGTATATAGCATTTTATAGCACTTTTATTTTATTATTAAAGCATAAACTGCATTAAGCATTAACTTCAATATACTACAATATTAATTTAAGTTACTGGTCAGTAACAAGTGAAATCAAACAAGTGAATGCATTATTTAAAAATTAAGAAAAACTAAATGTGTGGTGACAAATAACAACACACAGTATAAAAACTTTTCAAGAGGAAGGCTATGCAGACATACTAGCTTTAAATCATGTAAAATTGCTACAACTGCGGGGAAGATGCATGGGCTTTAATTTTTAACATTATTTATACTTTATCTAAAGTAGCCTGTCCTAATTCTGCACTTGGTTTTAATAAATCTTCAAGTTCTTATGGTTTGAGCATTAAAAAATAATTACACGCCACCCTTTAGTGATTTTAGTAATTTTGCTCTGGACTTCCCACGAGCATGCTGTGATTATTTATTGTGAAATTTTTGCAATCTGGCGTAACCACTATTTTGGTCCATGACTTTAAATTTTAAAAGCATGAAGAGGTATTTGCATTAAAATGAGCAGTAGACTTTTTCAGTGTTTTTTCAACCTAATATCTAATATGTAATATATTTACATCTAATATCCGGCTGTCCTTCTGTTAGCCCTGGATCACAAGACTCCAGATCTGTTGTGTTTTACTTTCATCACATGATGTTCAACCCTAAGACTGAATGATTTTGTTTAGCCTCAGTCCATGTGGGTTACCATGGCGATGCACATGGGGGCCCAAGCTCGCCCTCATAACAACCATCATGAGATTTGTCCACCCACAGCCACCACACAAACATCAAGATACATCATCTCTGAGAGATGTGGACACCTCGGTTTTTTGTTTTCTACATATACACATAATGTATTTCCTCATAGGTATCATCACAAATAATGTACAGATAGGTACAGACGATATTAAAATCTCACAATACGATAATATCACAATATTAAGTCCATGATATATTTATTAATTTTAAAAAACATGAAGAATTGGAAAGTTAAAAATTTTGTACATTTTAAAGTTAAATTATTCTATCTAATGCACTTAGAGGGTTTAAAATAAGAGCTCCAATCTATGTTCTTAATTAAGAAAACTTAAGTCAGAAAAAGGTCAGTGAATTGGCTTGTTCCTGAACTTAAAAGGGGACTCAGACCTTTTTTTATTTGTGATGCACTCTCTCAGTCTAATTTACATTTACACTGGTGTTTTAGGAAGCCAAACAAATTAGAATATAATAATAATAACAACAACAACAATGGCAGTAATAGCCTTATATTGTAAAACAATTGCACTGCAAAATAAATGAAATTGTTTGTAGGAATATTATTTTTGCTTTACACTACAGCAGGAAAACTACAATACTTCTTACCTAACTTTTTACACTTGAAAGAGATATTTTGGATTTGGACTGCAATAACGTTACCCATTTAAACCGCTAGCTGTCAGCAATTCATACTGCACTTTTAATTTGTTTTATTTAAATTGGCCAGAAATATAAACATGATAAGATTAGACCTTATACTGCACAAAAGTAATACAAGAGTAATATATTTCTGTTACACGTTAATCCGTACTTTTATTATGACATGTGTTCATGTCGTCATATAATGAGACGCAGAGGCCGAAAATCACAGCGAGCCTCACGTGTGCTTCACTATTTGTGTAGTTAACAAACCCGTGTTTCCGCCATTCATACATACAGAGCCAAGCGGAACATGCAGGATTCATATCTAAACAGTCTTTTTCCGTTTTTATATTTACAGACATTAGTCCATATCGCGACTCGAATTAAGTGACAGACCCATTTTGATGTATTCATCCAAAAAATTGACGAATTGAGACCTTGCGTCAAAAGTGGGAGCGTCTTCCGGTTCAAAGTAAACAAGCGGGACGTGACACTTCATTTATTCAACAGTTGACAGGAGTGACGCGCAATAAAGCCTCGTGAAGCACCAAGACGTTGTATCGAAAGGATCGATCCTCACATAAAAATATCGATTCTAAAGTGAATTTTTAACCATTAATTTTATTTGTTTTACAAGAAGTTTGGTGCATGAAATAAGCCTCTAAGAGGAACAATAGACTATTAATGAATTATTGTGTAGGATAGAACTATTTCTCCTGCTCATCGGAACACACGCATATGCTGTAAGACAGAACCAATCGATCACAGATAACGTTCGCTGCTGACGCTTAATCAAAATTGATAATAATCAGAAATTATGTTTCTTCCTCTTGTTCTCATGGCATTGAAATAATAAAGCATTATTTTAAAAAAATGTTTCTTGAGTAGCAAAGTATATTGGAATGATTTCTGAAGGATCATGTGACACTCAAGACTGGAGTAATGATGATAAAAAAAATTCAGCTTTGATCACAGATGCTTTTTAAATTACATTTTTCAAAATATATTAAAATAGAAAATAGTTATTTTAATTGTTCATTTTCCCAATCTTGGCGTTACTGTTTTTTTTTTTTGTTGTTGTTGTTCAAATAAGTGCAGCCTTTGTTAGCATGGTTAAAGACACATTACAAAGTCATACTGACCTCAAACTTTTGAACAGTATAG
>JAHKKF010513634.1:5920-21009 GCA_019740295.1 Labeo calbasu
GCAAAAGTAGTGTTAGTGAATTGCAACCAGAATCAAAATTCATCCATAAATGATGATGTTAGTTGATGTTGCATGTTCTATTGATATAAGGCCTTGAACATTGGGGAAAACCTCAGTGTGTGTGTTTGTGGTTTTTTTTTTGTTGTTGTTTTGTTTTTGTTTGTTTGTATGTTTTTTTGTTTTAAGGAATTAAATAACTAAAGGTCTTAAATTAATTTAGCAAAATAATCTATACTATGAAATAAATACGAATTTTTGTAAAGTAAATTGTTTGTGTGCAAATAACATTTTTAGATTCAGATATGCACCCATTCAGTCTTGTCTGTCTTATTTGAAAAAAAAAGAAGTTTGTGATTTAGTTAATTACATCTTACCTTGCATTCTTACTGAAGAACTGCGGTGAAATTCACTTCCGGTTTCTGTGAAGCTCCGCCTTCTTTGATTTGATTGTCTATCTCAATCATTTTGACATTGACGAGCTTTGAGACCACTAAAAATGTATCTGTAAGATTACTGGGTGCAACAATTTGACTTAAAAAAGTAAATGTAGGTTTTAAAACTTTTTGGTCAAAAACAAAATAATACGGAGACAATTTGGTCATTTCCAATTTTTAAGAGAGACCTCAATGTCTATGGTGTTACAGCCCTCGTTTGATTAGTTTTCCACCTTTCGCAACTTGTATTTAATTAAAGTCTATTGCACAAATCCAATATTGTGGTCAATAATGTTTAAAATGATTATTAGTATTGCTCCATAAACACATTGTTTAAAAATCTGTTTTTCTTTTACATTTGTAGTTGTCGTAACCCAGCACCAAGATGACGAAAAAGACCCTGAGTGAGGACGAGAAATTCCTTTTCTTGGACAAAGACTTCATTAACAGCCCCGTCGCCCAGGCAGATTGGGCAGCCAAAAAGCTGGTATGGGTCCCCTCTGAGAAACACGGTTTCGAGTCGGCTAGCATCAAAGAGGAGCGTGGCGATGAGGTACTGGTGGAACTGGTGGACAATGGAAAGAAAATCACAGTCAACAAGGATGACATCCAGAAGATGAACCCACCCAAGTTCAGCAAGGTGGAGGATATGGCAGAACTCACCTGTCTGAATGAAGCCTCTGTTCTGCACAACCTGAGGGAGAGATACTTCTCCGGACTTATCTATGTGAGTATGCCACTGTGCTTTTAAATTATATTTTAAATAAAATAAATGCTTAATGAATGATAAAAAGTATGCACTTCATACAGTTGAATTAGGGTCAGAAACTGTTTATTTTTTTTTTAAAAATACATACAAAAAGTGACTTAAATACATCTTATCTAAGATAAGCATGTCTTTAGGTTTCTGAATTAAAACTGTCAGGGTGGTACAGGGTGGTTATCATGAAAGCCTGACTGAAAGAAATACCTTAAGTAAAAAATGCAAGCAGTAAAGCAGTTTTGTTATTAGTAATAGTCATGTGGTGTGACTCCCCAAAAATGTAGTAATATTTAATAATGAATATATATATATTTGGTTGCACAAAAAAAAAAATGTTTTTTTACATTTTATTTGTGCTTTTTAAATAGTAAGAGTAAGATGTGTACACTTACATCAACATGTAAGGAAAATATGTTATTAACATTAAAGAAAGTTTTGTTGAAAATGTTATAAATGTTTTTCAAAATACATAAATATAAAGAGTGATTTTTTTAGACCCTTCTATATTTTTATATACTTTGTCTTAGACACTCTTATCTGACATAACTATTACATAACACAGTGCATAACATAATACCAAATGTATAACATTTATAAATAATTCATTGTGGCCGAACCAATGCAAAAAGAAAAAAATTGCATTTACAACCATTACGCTTAAAATGGCAATGATTATTTACAAGCGCTTAAGAAATAGGAACTATACACTACCCGAGTGTGAGTGGTTATATAACATCCACAGACCTCCAAACTATGTTTGCACTCTGGAAACAAACCATTAGTTAACTAATTCTTTGCTCTGAGGATATCTTGGGTACGGGAGTCTTCCATATGGAATATGCATCAACTAAGCTTTCAAATATTATCATTTAAAATATACAGACTCAAACCAAACTTCCTTGAATTTATATTTAATGACACATTGTAGGACTCGTTACTGTGCTGCCGTGTCTCCTTGTTGTGTTTTTTACTTGATGGATTCATAACACTTGTCCATCCTTCTTCAGACATACTCCGGGCTGTTTTGCGTCGTGGTGAACCCCTATAAAATGCTGCCAATCTATTCTGAGAAGATCATTGAAATGTACAAAGGCAAAAAGCGCCACGAGGTTCCTCCCCATATCTACTCCATAACGGACAACGCCTACAGGAACATGATGCAAGGTGAGGTCCGGCCTGCTGGATGTTGACACATAAACTCACAGATTGCTTCTCTTCATAAGATCTGAATGATTTCACAATAGCCATTGTCTTTAAAACTTCAAACTCGAGTGGATCCTAAAGACATTTTTATTTCAAGATCCTCAAGATTTTAGAGTTTAGTGCCAACTTTGATCAAACTCATCTGCCTCCTAAATTTTCTAGCAATCCTAAAGACGTTGATTAGCTTGTTCAGCTGTGTTTGAATCGGGTTGAAGCTACACAGGAAAGTAGACTTTGAGGACCAGAATTGAGAACCCGTGTAGTCTCCTTACAACAGTGAGCTCTTCAAATGTCATTTGTGTTTGTTGAAATGAGGTGTGACAGCCCATATTAGCAGGCCAGCCAATGGTGTGAAGGGAGCATGCGTACATGTGCCAGCAGGTCACACATCTAATGCCATTTTAACACTTTTAAACATTCAACCAGTTTTAAATAGCTGTTGTTACCCACAGAAGTTTGAATCTATACTATAGAGTGAAATGAGGTGCTAAGTAAATAAGAAAAAGAACCAAAAGAAAGATAATTTACACCTCAGTGAAGTTGTTGTTTTGCTAATGAACTTGTTGATTCATCATCTCATGTTTATGAACTGGAGTCAGATGAAGAAAAGATACATGCTTAAGCTGAACAAAACCTTTTTGCAAAGTGTGCAATGGAATATCGCAGAAACTGTTATCTTATGTGAAACTTGAAAAAAATTGCTTTTAAAAAGCAGAAGTAGGAGATGCGTTGTCACGCTGTTCCTCAAGTGTAATTCTGCTCAGTTCACTTCTCATTAAACTGTTTACATTAGACAAGGTTTGAACAGTCATGCTCAAACCCTGTAAATTCATGCAGATCATTGCACAATGTCATGTCACACAGTGAGACTCGTTTACTGCTGTATGAAGGCTGATGACAATTTCTTGTTCATACAGCATAAAATTAGCACCTAAACACCACTTGACAAGACATTTTAACATGTTTTGAGAGATTCTTACAGTAGCTACTATATTTCCGGAACTGTTGCAGTTGATGACGAGTAAAATCCAGCATGATCAGCCATGAGCGTCAGTCTTCACATTCCTGCTCGAGCTTACACTGATCTCCCTTTGAAGTCCAGCAAGGTTTCCATGCTTGACCGGGTGGTGTAGCCTTGTCATAATTTAAAACATCAGAATCCCGTATGGGAAGGAATGGAAAGGAATAAAATGGAAAGGATAATTTATGTCTTGGATTTGAATCTGTAACTTCTTAGTTGCTTGGATAAAACAATACCTGCGCATCTTGCTCTTCGTCAAACAGTCTGGCTGAGGTGCAGTTTCCCCATCGGAGTGTTTAGATTTGGTTTTCTGCTTTCCGAATGCCTCGATTTGTGCCTTAATTAGGAAGAAACAAGGGAACGGACTTCATGTTGTATGTGGAAACCTGCCCAGCTTAAGTCATATCCAAAATGAGCAATAGTCATTCGTTGTGTTTACAACAGAAGACGTTCTATAGTACTTGAGCAGAACAGGCAAGCTCACATTCAGCTGATTAGCTGGTTGGGCGTTCGTCCAGCCTCCAGGATCATAGATAAAAACTGAGCTCTGTTTGAATTTGGAGTACAAATTCATTCGCTTAGAATTGTTCGGATCGGATCATATTTTGTTTGACTTGATCAAATACATATTTAATAAATGATCTATGCAATGTTCTTTATAATTTCCATTCTGCTTTCTGAACAATCGTTGGTGTATGGTTAGAATTAAGAAACCTTAAATGGAGCCAAGATTATCTGAGAAGGTTTTCTAATTTTAGCCGCATGAATCAATGATTGTCCCATTGCTGAACTCAATAGGAATTGCGTTGCATCCCCCAAGAGAATGCGTAGATTCAGTTTCTTTTTCAGCAAATCAAATTGCTGCACTGAAAATTAAAGATTATTAGATTATGTGCATTATTGGATGCTGTAATAACAATGGTATTTGATCATAGGCTTATTTCCTCTTAGGCTTAAAAGCAGCCCTTAAGTATTTCACGATGTTCAAAAATGACATAGTATGCAGTCTTTAGTTTCCGTGAGCACTAGCCTGAGAGTTTACTTGGGCCATTGTAATGTCTGTCATTTCTTTCTACAGATCGAGAGGACCAGTCTATTCTTTGCACGTGAGTTCTTTTCATTGTTTATTTGCATCACTGAAATAAATGCCAGGTTCTGTCATGAAACTCTAGATAGGCTAGGCTGATGAGTCGTTAATGCAAACTGATGATATTCACAGCATTGAACTATTTGGCACAAGCCGACGGGTTCATGTTGCATACTCAGCCAATGAGCTTACTGCTTTACATTTAAATGGCTGGTTAGAATTTACTACAGCATTTTGCAGTGCCCTTTCAGAGTTCTGAAAACTCTGAAACCCTCCTCCTCCCCAGCTCCACCTGTATAGATCTGCTACGATTATTATTAGAATTGGGTAGGAATTGTGAGATACAAACTCACGGCTGCATGTTATAAAGTCAGAATTATGAGATATAAACTTGCAATTGCGAGCTATTAAGTGAGAATTGCGTGATATAAAGTCACAATTTAGACTTTCTTCTATGAATTGCATGATATAAACTCACAATTGCGAGAAATAAAGTAAGAATAGCAAGATAAAAACTTGCTATTCAGAAAAAAAACTGAATTGTGAGTTATGAAGTCCAGTTTTGAGGGGGGAAAAGACTGTTTTTTTCCCAGAATTGTGAGTTTTTATCTTGCAATTCTGACTTTATAACTTGCAATTGCAAGTTTATATCATACAATTCTGACTATTTCTCAGAATTGCAAATTTATGTCTCGCAATTCTGACTTTACGACTTGCATCTGCCAGTTTATATCACACAGTTCTGAGTTTTTATCTTGCAATTCTAACTTTATAACTCGCAATTGTAAGATTATATCACGCAATTCTGACTTTATAACTTTATGCGAGTTTATATCTCACAATTCTGACTTTATTTCTCAGAACTGCAAGCTTATATCTTACAATTCTGACTTTACAACTCGCAATTGTGAGTTTATATCTTATAATTTTGAGTTTGTATCAAGCAATTCTGAAAAAATATATCATGCAATTCTGATTTTCTCAGAGTTGCGATTTTATATCTCACAATTTTGCCTTTATAACTCACAATTCTAGTTTATATCACGCAATTCTGAGAAAAAAGTCAGAGTTGTGAGTTTTTATCTTGCAGTTCTGACTTCATAACTTGCAATTGCGACTTGATATCATGCAATTCGGACTATTTCTCAGAATTGCAAATTAATATCTCACAATTTTGTCTTTATAACTTGCAATTGTAAGTTTATATCTCATAATACTGAGTTTGTATTATGCAATTCTAAGAGTAAAAAGAGTAAAAGAGATGAAAACTCGCAATTGTGAGAAAAAAGGCAAAACTGTGAGATAAAAAGTCACAATTATCTTTTTTTATTTTGTATTCAGTGGCGTAAACAGACTTCCACATGAAGTCTTCATTTTGATGGTGCTTTACAAAACAAAACAAAAAAGGAATTTTAAATATTTTCATTTTTTTTCACAGATAACATTGTAAACATTGACGCCTAATATGTTATTCAGTGTCATCTGACAGTGGTTAACGACCTGTCATCCATGTCAGTGGTTATTGTTTACAACCCTGAATAAAGTAAACAGTTTTGACGAATTTAGACTAATGATAAACACTTCAAGCCCCTTCTAATAATATTTAACAATTAAAATGATGGCAGCAACCACATTATGATTAGTAGACTAGTACTAGATGTTTTTCAAAATGTCCTCAGCAGTGGGAACAAGGCAGATGAACCTCAGGGGTCATGTCTCCTCAGAGTCGGCCTACTCACAGGAAATGTGCCCCCTGTCCTGATTCTAAATCCAGATCAAGCATGTTGGCTTCATTTGTGTTTGTTCTTGAGTCATTACTGGGCATTTGCTTTGCATCTGTACAGGCCTCACTACAAAACATGGCCAAGCAAAAATAGCTGTTGCTCTACTCTACATAAGTTGATGTTCACAGGCAATATTATTGTTTTACATCTGTGTGATCATAAAACAGCTGTGAAATATGAGGATGTTAAAAAAAAACAGTGTTGATTCGATGTGTCAGTGTGGGAGGCACCCGTAGATACTGTCGGCAAACTTCCTCTGAGTGTGGAATAGGAAATTGAAGCCATTTAAACTGCTCTAGGGCAACTGTTGCTAGGGCACAGAAGTCTCTAATGACATCAGGATGTTTCCGCATGGCCCGACTCTCTCATGGAGACCCTTTTTTTTTTTTGAGGCTGTCTCAAAGAGTTTTTAGGAGATTTGGTATGACCACCCAAAAGATGATTATTGAAAACTGTCTGTTACTCTGTTAAAAACACATGGATTGTTAAAAACCACTGATCTGAGGCCTTGTGAAAAATCCACATGTGTTTTCCCATACCCATATCCAATGTGGTGTATGGGAATACTTCAATATTTGAATCACCATTTGGCAACAGCACCCGTAATCATCATGAGTTTTACAATACTGTATCATAAATGGTCAAAAACTGTGGATCTACAAACAATGCATGTTAAAGTGCCCCATAAAATGTGTTGAGTGAACGGATCTAAGGGCATCCTGCTCCTGCCAAAGAACCAGCCCTTCGGCTGCAGCACGGCCTGTGTATCCCAGACTCAGTTTTCCTAATATGGAAATGTTAGTGTGTCAGCATGAAGGTTCAGTAATATCTCTTTCGTATAATAAAAGGTGCACTGTAACCCCTTGTAACAAAGTAAATTATAGTTAAGATTTCCATCATTGGTATTATTCAATGAAGAAAGCACAGTTTTGTCATTGACTGTTGTTTTCTTCCTAGTGGTGAATCAGGTGCTGGGAAGACAGAAAACACCAAGAAAGTCATTCAGTATTTGGCTGTAGTGGCCTCGTCCCACAAAGGCAAGAAGGACACGAGCGCTGTAAGTACGAACAGTCTAAAAAACTCTTTTTCTGTTTGATAACCCGTTTTCTTCATCAGTTTTTTCCCTTGCTTTGACCCCATTCCTTTAAATCAGGGTCTGACATTCTGAATCCTTTCATAATTACTAAAGTAATGATATGCAAAGGTCAAACTGTGCACAGATAAGAACACTCCCTTCAGCTTTTAATGTTTGCTATCATATCCCATTTATCACAAGATTATGCAGGCTTTGATTTTGCCTGAAATCAAGATATGTTTTGATTATGTGCTACTGAGCCATTTGTATCTCAAGGAAATCAAGACTGCTAAAGGAAAAAGCAGTAAATGCAACAAAATGCTCTTAGTTTACACGCATCTAATGACAATTTCCTTAATGAATTTCCTCAAATAGCAACATGCAGGACAACAGTTTGCCTATGTGAGTAAAAAAAGGATTGTGCAAGACTCCTTCTTGTGTGGGTTTGAGAGTTTGCATGCTTGAGTTTCTCACTGAGAGTGACATTAGACAAGTCTTACATGGAGGGACCTTGTAAACAAACCACCTGTAGATTGTAGACAAATAATGTGCCAAAGAGCCCCAGTGTTCGCATGATGTATAAACAAATGATTAGTTAAAAATAATACAATCAACATTACGCCGTTAGATCACGTGTGTGCCATTCCCCCATCTGAGATGTGGTTAACTTTTTCTTTGCCAGAGCTGAAGCCTGGCATTGAAATGGTCTGTCTGAGCACAGTGTGTGTGCATGCCAACGTATAGCCTTTTGAATTGATAATCTCATATCCTTTCTCGTTTCTCACCTATTAATCTACCACAGGTTAATGTGCATCATCTGTCAAGCTCATATGCGTGTGCATTAGGAATATAAACACCACCTCAGTGTAGATCTGTGTACTTACAATGTACAGCATGAGATATGCAAGGAAACCAAAATATATGCACACATTATAGTTGTTTGTATGACATTTATGACAACTGCCATGCATATGAGCTTAAAAGGGATGCCCATAATAGTTATGTTCTTGGTTCCTAAAGTAGTTTCGTTACACGTGAATGCACTACTTTGAAATTTACTAAACACTTCTTCTGATATCCTTTTTATCATAGAAGAATAGTGTACATACTAGTCTTCTAATAAGTTCAAGGTTGAAACTATTCGTTTTTCTTCTTTCAGTTAAATAAGGTTAATTGTCTGTAAGTGTGAGAGAATATCTGAGTATGTGAGTGTACAGTTCCTACTGTATTCTCACAGTATGTTTTTTAATGTTTATTTTTGTTTTTATAATTATGAACACTGTGAAAATGATGATCCATTAACATCAATATATGTTTGAAAGTTTTTCCTTTGCGTTTTTGAAAATTGTTGTAGTCTGTACACAAAAACACTCACACATATCCGTGAAAATTACTAAAAATGCTGTATTATGCACATGCCTATAGACATCACTGTTTTCACACATTCTCATTTTTGTAGATTACAATGAGACAATAATGTTTTGTTTTTTATTTGAAAATAGTGTTGTGTAGACACCACAGTCTGCCATTTTAAAGTCCCCTATACTTCCGTTGACCCTTTGTTATGAATTTTTTACTAAACATTTTTGATTTTTGTCTTTCTCGTCTTTCTTTTATTGTAAAGGATTAGTTCAATTCCAGAATAAAAAATTCCTCATAATTTACTCACCCCCATGCCATCCAAGATGTTCATGTGTTTCTTTCTTCAATCGAAAAGAAATTAAGGTTTTTGAGGAAAACATTCCAGGATTTTTCTCCATATAGTGGACTAATGGTGGCCAAGGGGTTGAAGGTCCAAACTGCAGTTTCAGCGCAGCTTCAAAAAACTCCATTCAATCCCAGCTGAGAAATAAGGATCTTATCTAGCAAAACAATTGGCCATTTTATATACTTATGAACAGTGTTGGGTGTAACACATTACAAGTAATGCAAGTTACGTAATATTATTACTTTTTCAAAGTAACTAGTAAAGTAACGCATTACTTTTTAATATCTGAGTTACTTTTTTCAAATAAGTAATGCCAGTTACTTTTTTTCCCCCATTTATTGATTAAAAGCTCTCCTGTGCCCATGTTGAGAGAAATCGGGAGTAAGATGTTAGTTCTAGAATAAATGTGAACATGCATTAATTCATCTCACTCACAAAAAACAGAGTCAGTATTCCTCAAAACGAATAAAAACAGTGAAATTCAACTCAGAATATGACGCAAACCTGCAATAATTAAATATGTTAAATAATACAAATATCCTTTATGCATTTAATACCATTTTATTAACCAACGTCTTTTCTGCTAACCTTCGATGATGCAATTCAACCATAATAAGCAAAAATTACTCAAGATAATCTAACATTTCTTTTCCTTTTTTTATTGCTGAAGAGTTTATGTTTTTTCTTCTGCGGTCTAAAGTACAGACGTGAATTTACTTTTGTCAAAGCCTGAGGCTTTTGGTGTGAAAAGGCTTTTACATTTGCCAAAAGTAGAACTTTTTATATTAAAAACAAAGAAGCAAGCCCTGCCCAGATTTAAAAAGTAATGCAAAAGTAAAGTAACGCATTACGTTCCATAAAAAGTAACTAAGTAACATAATTAGTTACTTTTTTAGAGAGTAACTTAGTATTGTAATGCATTACTTTTAAAAGTAACTTTTCCCAACACTGTTTATGAACCACAAATGCTCATCTTGCACTAGCTCGACCTCATGCATTACGTAGGCGGAAGTACCGACCCAGTGTTTACAAAGCAAAGGTGCAAAGAAATTCAAACACCCAAAAAAAGGTAAAATAACAATGTCTGACGATTTCGCCCCCTACCTTTTTGAACCAATTTACACAGATGACGAATTAACCATGTGTGACTTTTCCAATGTGATTAGGCAATCCAAGACGTGCATGTGCATCGCAGAGCCAGTGCAAGATGAGCATTTGTGGTTAAAAAGTATTTTTAGAAAATGGCCGATCATTTCACTAGATAAGACCTTTATTCCTTGGCTGGCATAGTGTAGAGCCCTTTGAAGCTGATTTGAAACTGCAGTTTGGACCTTCAACCCATTGGCCATCATTGAAGTTCACTATATAGAGAAAAATCCTGGAATGTTTTCCTCAAAAACCTTAATTTCTTTTCAACATGGCGGTAAGTGAATTATCAGAATTTTTTTATTCTGGAAGTGAACTAATCCTTTAAGTGCTTAATAGTCTATCAAAATTTGTGATTTCTTGTTAATATGTAATTGCACTATGGGTTATTAACGTGTCATGTTCGCAGTGGAGGCAAGAGAAAACACGGTTTTGACTTTCAAAAATAACTCAACTCTGCTCCCCATTACTCTTCCACTCCACACCGCTCATATGCTCTGAACGGCACTCCATGGACCAATGAAGCTGTCATCATCTCTCAGCTGATATGCTTTGTCCTGAGAACGCTGTCGAATTCAGCCAAGTGTTTTATGAATGTGGATACAGTCTTCACTCTGTCCTTTCTTTCCAGCAATCTCTCTGTCAACAGTCTCTCTGTCTCCATCATTCTAAATGTCGCTTCTCTCCCTTCTTCTTCTAGTTTAGTTTATTTTTCTTTGTCAGTGTCTGAAGCTATCAAGCGATCTTCTTTCCTTCTCAGCGGCAAGCTGTCTCTGGTAGATATCTTCTTTTACTAGACATTTTCTTTTTTGATGCTAATTGAGAGTCACGGTTGAAATCTTTTTCTGCCTCGTTTAAGTCTAAAAATGAGAATCTAATTATGTGGTCAAATGACACCAGGGGCTTTGTGATGCAAAGGCAGCATTATGCTCTCTAAGGACTTGGCGTTTCATCCCACTGAGTATCTTTTATCTTAAGTGAACGCTCATGGATCTATAATTTAGATCCATTTCATGAACTCCGTTAATACGTCCTCTCTTCACATGCTTAGTATTCCAGACTGACCTCCAACCACTCCTCTTGATATCCTTGTATGAGGTGGACATGCTTGGCAGGGTTTCTCATTGCATAAGATCTGGCAGCGAATAGAACAGCACGCTTTTGATCTAAGGGGATTATGCCCATCTAAATTGGCATGACCTGATTTTTTGTGCACTGTTTAAGATACTTGCATCTTAAGTATCTGAAGCACACGTTAAGAAAGGGCTAAATGTGTTAACATTCGCAATTTGTCCTGCCAAACATTTATAATTAAAAAGTTGCATTGTACACTCCAAAGGAGGGCCTTTTGTTAGTCGTCTTCAGATTCCAATCTTCTGGAATGTCCCATTCTCCTTTTTTCTACTTGAATTGTTTTCTATTGAATGATTTTCATTACTTTCTAACCCTGGTACTGTAGGGTGAGCTGGAAAAGCAGCTACTGCAGGCCAATCCAATTCTAGAGGCCTTTGGTAATGCCAAGACCATCAAGAATGACAACTCTTCCCGATTCGTAAGTTTGCAAATTCTGTATAATAGCAGATGCAACAAGAACGACCAAAACTGCAACTAATTTATGGTTTCAAAATCATTTCTTCACAGGGCAAATTCATCCGCATTAACTTTGATGTGACAGGTTTCATAGTTGGAGCCAACATAGAGACCTGTATCCTTGAGGACTTAATATAAGCTGTATACAGATGCAAAGCAATCTCACATCCTGAATTGTTATCCAATTACATTAGCAATTTAAACATTTTACCTCTGTAAAGTTTCACCTTAATGTCTAAACCACTTCAGATCTGTTGGAGAAATCTCGTTGTATCAGACAAGCAAAAACTGAAAGAACTTTCCACATCTTTTACTACATGGTAGCTGGCGCACAGGACAAATTACGTGGTAGGTGGAGAAACCTCAATATGTGGAAAACATACATAGTTTTTCATTGGATATTTACCTAATGACAGGCAAAATGAGATTTATGAACACAGGGATGTTCTTGCATGAACGGCATTGTTGATTGTGATTTTTATTCCCTATTGGCAGAGGAGCTTTTGCTTGAAAACTTCAACAACTACCGCTTCCTCTCGGCTGGCCATGTCCAGATTCCAGGCAACCAGGATGATGAAATGTATGAAGAAACCATGGAGGCCATGGATATCATGGGCTTCACTGTTGAAGAAAGAGCAGGTATTAAATGCAACAGTAAATTAAATCCTTACAACATAAGAAATGTTCTACTTAAGAGGTCTTTAGTAAGATAATCAATCCTGAGAAACTGTATTTATTTTTGTCAGACGTCCTCAAAGTTGTCTCAACTGTGCTGCAGTTGGGTAACATTGAGTTCAAGAAAGAGAGGAACCAGGAACAGGCTACCATGCCAGACAACACAGGTTAGAAATTTTGGGGGTAATGCTAAATGAAAGACTTCTCAGACTAATCAATACAAACCGAAATGACTGCTGAAATGTGTCTCATTCTCAGCTGCCCAGAAAGTTTGCCATCTCCAAGGCATTAATGTGACAGACTTCACTAGAGCCATTCTGACGCCACGTATTAAAGTGGGGCGTGAGGTTGTGCAAAAGGCCCAAACCAAAGAACAGGTGAAGAGAGTGTATTGTTGCGCTGCAATCTGTGATGAAACTGGAAAACTAATAATAAATACTTTTCCCCTTACAGGCTGATTTTGCCATTGAAGCTTTAGCTAAAGCCATGTATGAGCGTTTGTTCCGTTGGATCCTTCTAAGAGTTAACAAGGCACTGGACAAGACGAAACGTCAGGGTGCCTCGTTCCTCGGGATCTTGGACATTGCTGGCTTTGAGATCTTCGAGGTTTGCAAAACCTGAAAGAAAATTTAATTTGATTTAAAAAACCCTGAAGTGTTAAGGCTAATGTCATATACTGTTTTTCTCCTTCAGGACAATTCCTTTGAGCAGCTCTGCATCAACTACACCAATGAGAAGCTTCAGCAGCTGTTCAACCACACCATGTTCATCCTGGAGCAGGAGGAGTACCAGCGTGAAGGCATTGAATGGAACTTTATTGACTTTGGGCTGGATTTGCAACCTTGCATTGAGCTTATTGAGAGGCCGGTGAGTTTGAGTGTGTGTGGATTTGCAGGAACGGAAGGATTGTTGTTCTTTGCAGTTTAAACCAACTGCTTCCAACTGCTTTTTTGTAATTGCTGTAACAAGCACACTTTTGATGGAAGTCTTACTTTGAAGTAACGATGTCTTATTGTTACAGAATGTAATGTCATTCACTTTACTGAAACATCTCTGCAGAACAATCCTCCAGGCATCCTGGCTCTGTTGGATGAAGAGTGTTGGTTTCCAAAGGCAACAGATGTCTCCTTCGTGGAGAAGCTTTGCAACACTCATGCTAATCATACTAAGTTTGCTAAACCTAAGCAACTGAAGGACAAGACAGAATTCTCTGTGCTTCACTATGCAGGACGGGTGAGTTCTGACTTTAAGTTTATTTATGAATCAATATGAGGAGTGTATCGTGTTCCAGACAATGATAACCCAAGGACTCTGGAGAATATTTAGCATATATTGATACTGTAAGATACTGTAGAGAATTTCCAGCTTAAATTTTGTGGAGAATGTTAAAAAATGCAAATGTGCACAGTTCATTCTCAGTGGATTTTTGAATGTCATGACCCAAACCTACCATTTTTAATTAGGTGGATTATAATGCCACAGCATGGCTGACCAAGAACATGGACCCTTTAAATGACAATGTTACAGCACTGCTGAATAATTCCTCCAATCTATTTGTGCAAGACTTGTGGAAGGATGGTCAGTATCAGCAATACATGGTTCTCATTTCATTAGGGTACAATGGGGCTAAAGGCCCACCTTAAGAAAAAATGTGCTATTCACTGTGTCTAAAATATATACGTGCAGACAAAATATATACGTTGTATTAAACATTAATGGAGCAACAGATTTTGCGTGACAATAAATCATTCAAGTTGTTTATTTTGTTTAAATATCTTATAAATGTATGAGGTGGCAAGGGGGGCCTTTTACTTCACATGCAGGTAAAAGGCTCACGGTATTGATACAAATACTTTAGTTAAAATTATGTCTATAATTAATGTCTAAGTTAATACTTGTTCAAAACAATCACTTTATCAAAGTTTGTACTATTTTCTGCTTATTTTGAAAAATAAAAGAATTATTTTTTGTTAAATCATTTTTTAAATCATTAAAATATGTTAATATAAAAAATATATTTTAAAATACAGAAACAAAATCATTTTAATAAGTAAAGATTCTGAAATTATTGAAGGCCATTAATAATTGAATATATATTTACAGTAGTAACAACAAATTATATTTTATTATATCATATGATTAAATATGATGTTCACACAAAACTAAAAATCATAAAGAAGAAATTTTGTCTAAAAATGTAGGCTTTCATTTTTGCAAGTCTTATTTGCTACTTAAATCTACAACATTTTAAAAAACTTAAAATATTAGATCAAGTAAGCACAGAATCAACTTTGTGCTGCTGCGCGCAATCGCGTGAAGGATCAAATATACACGTGCATCTTGAAAAGCGGATGTTTTGGAAAGTGCTACGTCATGTTTTTTGTACTATCTAGTGGTTTAGATGTAAATATTATCAAAAGCGCCTTTTACCCTGGGGCGCCTTTAGCCCAGTTGTACCCTACACTGAAAGTATTTTCATATTTGGTATCACAAAAAGAAACATGATCTACATGTTCCCACCATTTTTGTTTTGGTTAATCAAAGCACAGTATCGCATCACAAGTGTAACTGAGATAAGAATAATAGTTGACATCTGTATTTTT
>JAHKKF010513635.1:0-19929 GCA_019740295.1 Labeo calbasu
GTGCGGTTGCTGTGACTGCTGGAATGAAACGGGAGAGTATTCGGTGTTATACGGTAAACTTCTACACCCCCATGTGCGCTTCCACATAATTGACATGGCGGAATTCCACACTGGTCTGGTCTGGTCCACCATGGACTTCGCAGCAACGGAATGACATGCTTTCTATCACGGGCATTTAGGGACTAAAGTGTTAATAAGCAAGATTTACAGAATCAGAGGTAAGTAGACGCGTTTTGTTCAAAGTATTACCACAGTAACGTAATTTTCCGAAGCGCTCTGAGACACTGTTTCGCAAAGTTTCAAATTGCAGAAAAGCGCAAGCCGGCTGACTCTCTGATGGGAAAGGGAAGTCTTGAGCTGAATGGAAAACGAAACAAAACCTAAACGAAACTTAATGCGTTAAACTTAAAAAACGTTTACGTTAGCTGATTTACATTACTTTAATTTGTAGTTGGACTGCTGTATTTTAGCTAGTAATACTTCAGTTGTTAGTCTACGTGCATCTTGTGTATTTTTTATGCAGGAAAAAAGTCATTCGTAGTCATCACTAACGCTGCTTTATCAAAACTATTGTAATGACAAAGTGAAAATTATTAGAGGAGGCTTAATAACATAAATATTCGCTGTATCTTTCGCGGAAAATTCTGGAATCTGATACTCAATTCGACACTTTTTTTTATCAACACAGGGTCCTGTTTGTATAATGTAAACATTTAGCATTCATATGCATTTACCCATGTAACATTTCTACAGGATACGGGTAAAGATGCCAGAGACGTTTGGAAAGTGACACGTCAATTCCCAGCAACAAGTTGTTTGCTTAAGCGTCACAGGAATAATTTACTTTTGTAATTGGCTGGATTGTTACATCATTGTAATGAGCATGACGAATACTGTATATTGTGTACACAAAATCCAGTTTCTACATTATAATAATCAAACACTTTAGAGAAGAGTTCTAATGGGAAACTGTGTGAACTTGCATCGTAGAATAGCGTTCTACTAAGTCGAGTCGTTTAAATGATTCACTTGAACCGGTTCACAATTCGTTCTTTAATGGGACTGAATCAGTCTGTGGGGCTCTTTATAAAAACTCACCAACTCATTCAGTACAAGAAACGTCTATTTTGAATATCAAAAGCGGAAATTAGAGTTGACAGCACAGTGTTTAAAGCATATTGATGATTTGACGTGGCGGAAGTTAGTTTAATAAGAGACGTGGAAGATACATATCACACACAGGCAAGATATACAAAAGCTATTACACGTAAAACACATTTGAATTGTTTACAGGTTAATTATATCATTTTCAACGCACATGCGAAGCAGAAGCGTCACGTGATGACAAAATTATGTCACGACTGAAAGAATCTCTGAATCGTTTTGTTGAATCGATTCTAAATGAGTTGGACTTTCCGTCTTGCATATGAACATTGTTTCCTGTAAGGATGATAGTGTTAGAATGTGAACAACTGTGAACGAAACAACACAGACTGTGACAAAATATGATTTTGAAGAACACATTCACTTGGTTTTGCGGATTGTGGACCGGATCTATTCGCCAGAGGAAACCCGATCCCAAATACATGACGTCATGTGACATTCCAGAGCGAATCTTGAGGTGCAAAAAACAGACTTGTAGACTTTCAAGCCTTTGCATGAAGTTTGGTTTTCTCACTGCTATAGAGTTGGAAAGTGTAAAATTATGTTCTGCAATGTGAAAGTGTTAAACTGCAGTGCATTTGTTATGGCAAACACAGGGTTTGGCAGACTAAAACTGTATATACTAAAGTTTAATTGTAAGTGATGCTTTAAATTATGTAGTGTGAAGGAAATGCACATTTCTGTGGTGGTAACCTGACCACAGGGTGAACACTGATTTGTCAGCATCTCACACCCCCATTAAAACACACAGGCGTACCCTGACCCCTCCCAACCCTACAGCCCTATGGCCCCGAACTCAAACGTTAAAAGAATGCAGCGCTTGTGGGTATTTTCTAGAATCCCATCCCATTCTTTGGCTCGGGCTCTAGTTCTCCAGGCTATATTTAGTGCTTTATACACTCTCCCTAATTTAATGCAAAGATAAGTTTTTCCAAATGACCCACTGCATTCTCTTCCTGTGGCGTCATGTGTAGTACACCTGGTTTGCTCCGCTGTCCACTACTTTGAAGAAAGCTGATGTTATCTAGGTAACAGAAATACTTAGGCGTTTGTGCTAAATGCAATTGGAAAATCAATTTTGCTCTATCTGTCTCCATCGTTTCCTGAGAATGATTGTAATGATCTTGTTGAGCTGTCAGTACTTCTTTGTTGTCGTTATCGAATCGGTTGCGCTGACTTATTGCTAATGCCAGCTACCCCGAGGGTAGCTGAGATGTTCTTATGAGAAACTCATGGTACATTTGTGAAAAATTTAGGCACAGGGTGGTGGTGGGTGAAGATTTGGTTTAGGAATCGGTGATTCATGGGGAATTACTCTGAACCCTGATCACCATCATACCCTTGAGCAAAAAACCCATGGTTCCCATCCGTCAGTGTTGTTCTGTGGGATTTTTTTCCACTGTTTTTGGTTATGGTTAAGAATTCGAACAAACCCATAAGTATGAGCATGTAGTTCTGGTGCTTGAATTTGATTGATCTAGCAGTGTTTCAGAAGTGCACTAGGACTTTCCTATGTTTCATCATTATGCTAGTAGATGACGAAGTGATTGAATCATTCATTCAGCCAATTGTTCAAAAACACTAATTCGTGCTGGAAAAAAACAACTGAATGTCTTTATGAATCATGTGTTATTTAATCAATTATGCAACCTTTTTGATTCTGATCTCTTTCCGCATAGGTGCATTGGAATGCACTATCGGATTTTGTAGGTGCCGGGACCAAACATTTCCCACCCTTTTATCTCATCAGCCATCAGAGCTGCTGGAGGCAGAATTTAGCTGAGGATATTGGTCCTTGTCTCTTCTGCTGTGTTTGATCATAAGAGCCTCTTATATGGCCAGATCCAGTGAAGCTTCGCTTCAGATGTTTCATGACTTGGGTGATCTACCTGCTACTAAGCGTAACATGTTTGGTACAGATGTCTTGAAACACAAATACACACTAACCTAGCTTGCCTGTTTGTAGCTGAGGCCCAAATCAGGATAAGGAATGTGACCTATTGACCTTTTTGAAGAAGAGGGAGGGAACATACAGGCATGAATGTGATTTTTTTTTTTTTTTTTAAATATGGTTGAAGTCTAAACATCAGTGTGGATGCTATGACAAGATTTTATGAAGAAAATTATGTTCCTTGCATCTTTAACTGCTCATTGTCATGATAACCAGTCACTAACAACATTAATTTAACTATCATGACATAACATAGTTATTGGTAAGGTGTATGTGTTTGAGTCATTCATTTGTGATTCAGACTGCACTGTTCACGTTGTATGGTTTGACTCACTAAAAAGAACCGGTTCATAAGAGTCATTTGTTTTGGGATTAAACTACACTGTTGCATTATATAATTATATGTGTTTGAGTCATTCATTTGTGATTCAGACTACAGTGTTCATGTTGTATGTTTTGACTCACTAAAAAGAGTCATTCTTTTATGATTCCAACTACTGTGTTTCTGCTCTATGTTTTGATTCACTAAAAAGAATCAAGAATTTGATTCATGAATTAAATTATGCAGTTCAAATAATATGGTTTTGATTCACTAAAGAGAACCAACTCAAAAGACTCGGACTAAAAAGATCTGACTCGTAAGAGTTGTTTGTTTAGGAATCAGATTATGCAGTTCAAATATTGTTATGTTATTGATTCAAAGAAAGAAACAACACATTTGAGTTATTTGTTCGGGACTACAGTGTTTGTGTTATTGATTCACTAAAAAAAGAACTGGCTCATAAGAGTCATTCAGATATTAATACCGGTTGAGCTGTATGTTTTGAATCACTATAAAGAACCAGTTCAAAAGAGTCATTTGTTTAGAGATTAGCTACGCTGTTTCCACTATATATTTTTGATTCACTAAAAATAACTGCTTCGTAAGAGTTGTTACTTCAGAAATCAGATTATGCAGTTCAAATAATATGTCTTCGATTCACTAAAAAGAACCAGCTCAAAAGAGTCTGTATTCTGTGATTCCGACACTTTTTAGGCTATCTGTTTTGATTCACTAAAAGAACCAGCT
This sequence comes from Labeo calbasu, assembly GCA_019740295.1. Taxonomy (NCBI): domain Eukaryota; kingdom Metazoa; phylum Chordata; class Actinopteri; order Cypriniformes; family Cyprinidae; genus Labeo; species Labeo calbasu. The sequence goes on from JAHKKF010513635.1 coordinate 4,185, forward strand.
TATAAGAGTTGTTCGGATATTAATACAGGTTGAGTTGTATTTTGATTCACAAAAAAGAACCTGTTCATAAGAGTCATTCTTTTTTGATTTGAACTACCCTGCTGTATGTTTTGATTCACTAAAAAGTACTGACTCGTAAGAGTTGTTTGTTTGGGAATCATACTATGCAGTTTAAATAATATGTTTTTGATTCACTAAAAAGAACCAGCTCAAAAGAGTCTGCATTTTGTGATTCAGACACTGTTCACGCTGTCTGCTTTGATTCACTAAAACAACCAGCTCATAAGAGTCGTTTGTTCGGGACTACACTGTTTACATTAATGATTCACTTAAAAAGAACTGGCTCATAAGAGTCGTTCACATATTAATACCAGTTGAGCTATATGTTTTGATTCATTAAAAAGAATCAGTTCATAAGAGTCGTTTGTCCAGGGATTAAACTACACTGTTGCATTGCATATTTTATATATTTACTTAAAAGAACCGACTCATAAGAGTCATTCTTTTATGGTTCGAACTAACTAGTTCCTGCTGTATGTTTTGATTCACTAAAAAGAACTGACTCATAAGAGTCATTTGTTCAGGAATCAGACTGCACTGTTTGCACTATATATTTTTGATTCTTTAAAAAGAACCGACTCGTAAGAGTTGTTTCTTCAGGAATCCAATTATGCATTTCAAATTATAAGTTTTGATTTACCAAAAAGAACCAGCTCAAAGGAGTCAGTATTTTGTGATTCAGACACTGTTCACGCAGTTTGTTTTGATTCACTAAAAGGATTGGCTCGTAAGAGTTGTTCAGATATTAAATTGTGCTGGTTGAGCTATATGTTTTGATTCACTTGATAGATGCGCTCTAGATCATTTTCTTCTTTTCTCAATCTATGGCTCCATTTTTACCCTGTCCCTGCACACAATTAAGATGTTAAGGGTGTGAGACAGTATAATTTTCTCCGATGTGACCCTCCGCAACTCCTCCGTGTGACTGGAGAATATGATTCACTCAGCCTGACCCAGTTAAGATGCTCCTCTGCTCCTTCTCAGCACTCAGAGGCTGGATCACGTTTCATATCGGGGTTACGCAACACTGAATTTGGATCCTGGGAATCTCTTTTCTGCCTTCTTTCTCTGCACTGTCCCTCATTTTTTGTCCCCTCTCTCCTAGTGTCTTTTACTGTAAGTCCTGTAAAGTGAGAGTGGATGGAGTTTCAGTGTGTGGAGAAACAGGGTCAGCTTTTTGAGCTCAGCTGGGTGTGTAACTGCATTATTGTGCCTTCAGGGAGGAACCAGGTCGTGCTCTGGAGTCTGCGGTGTCAGTGTTGGGTAACACCTTTATCTGTTAAACAGGACAGAGGCGTTGAGATGGGTCCTGATGCTGTTATATAGACCGAAGAAATAGAAGATAACTATTTAATGTCATAAATGATTGTGTTTTTGATTGGAGAACATATTTTGTTCTTGAGAAACACTTTAGTAATCTCTCTTGAGTATCAGAAAAGATCTCAACGATGTCACAAACTGTTCTTAGATTTGGCAGGTTGCTACAGTCTGAAATCAAATGTAACAGATTACACGAACTGGAACATTTCAATTTAGGGATAAGTCACCCCAAAATAAAAATTTAGTCATTGTTTAGGCACACTCATATTGTAAGAAATCTGCATAACTTTTTGTCTGCTGTGTTACAAGTCTTGCGAATGCACCCTCATGTCTTTCCAAACCCATAAGACCTTCGTTTATCATCTGAACACAAATTAAGACATTTTTGATGAACTCTGAGAGCCTTCTGACCTTGCATAGACAGCAACACAACTACCACGTTTAAGGCCCAGAAATGTAGTATGGCATCACAGGAGCGGACTGTCTGTCGGGAGCTGAGAATTCCCGGTGGCCTGGCATCCAATTTGGCCCGCTGCCCTCCATTTTTTATTTATTTATTTAATTATTTTTGTAATATTGTTGTTGTTGTTGCCTGCCGAATGTACTTAAGTAATTATTTCGGAATTCGCCGTTCAATAATGAAATTCTAATAAATCATGAATCGGTTAGTCTTGACTGGCAACGCGTTTCGCCTCGCGCGCGCTCCGCGCATCCGCGCGTCTGCCAAAACGATGCGAGAGTGGAGGGAAAGTGCCCAGGTGGAGCAGAGAGAAAAAACGCTCCCGTTCAGGACTTCTAGTGCAGGTCAGTTACATCTTTAAATAGACTATTGTAGTTGTGTCTTTGTTTACTTAGTTAAGCATTAAACTGCTAGCAAATGTTAGCAGTAGCAGTCAATTACTAACATAACTACTGTCAATAATGACATAATTACAATTGTAAAGAGTAGGGATTTTTATCCGACAAATATTCACATCGTTTTACGGTTTAGAGCGGGCTAACAATTTTAGAGGGAGCTAAGGCAGACAACAGCACAACCCTTATGAAAATTAACCGCGGTTTTACTAAAAATAAAACCAAAAACCATTGTTACTGTAGTTTAACCTTGGTAACCACAAATGAACAATGGTTTTGATACACTATTTAGTTTCACTATGGTATCAGTTATACAAATGGTAATCAATCTGCCGAAAACAAAAACAAAACATAGTTACTATATTTTTACCATAGGCCTAAAAATACCATGCTTAATTTTCCTTAGGACAGAACATGACTCGTGATAATGCAAAAACATGTTCAGTCCTAAGATTTTTTTTATAAAGCTATATTCAAGATGTAGCTATTATTGTACTAATTTTAATATTTAGGCAAGCTAAAACAATAACACATGATCCTTAATTTTTTCTAAAATAAATGTAGGCCTGTACTATGTGCAAACGAATTACAATGAGGTGGTTGTTTTGCAACGAGGTGGAGATGTGTTGACGTAAAAGTGACAGGTACAAGAAAATTAGTGAAAAAGTCAACACACATGAGAGTCAGAGAGATGTCAGGGAACATGAAGACACTAAAAAGGAAATTGGAAGTTCAAAAGATAACCTTTAATTATTTTATTTTAACCTTTAATATATTTGGTGTGGGTGTATGGGATGTCCTGGATGAGTGTGAAATTTCCCGGCCTGAAATTTTGTCCCAGTCCGCCCCTGTGGACATCGATAAAATAGTCCATGTGACGTCAATGGTTCAACCATAATTTTATGAAACTACGAGTACTTTTTGTGTAAAAACAAAACAAAAAGAACATCTTTATTCAACAATTTCTTCCAGACTGCTGTCGTTATTGTTATAGCTAGTTTTAAAACTTCATAATTTATTGTTATTGTTACAATGATCATTCTTGGTGTGAATGTGCTTTTACTAACTTTGTAGCACTAGCCCGATAGGCAAGCTGGGTAGCTGTACTACATATCAGGCCAGAAACCTCTCAACTAGAGCGATATACTAGACCAGACGCAAATAAAGTCCAGTCTGTTAGTTCATTATTCTGCCACACTCCTGTAATGTGTCCTCGATTTCCTGTCTGTGCGTCGTCTGGACGTTATCGCTTCAGCTCCATTGTGGCTGAGGTTGTTGAGATATTTTTAAAGAGGTGATGTCATCTGGCTGTAAACGCCGATCAGAGTCACAGACGTGAGTCAACGTCGGGGAGATGGAAATCCTGAGCGCTCCGAGGTGAGATGGAGTTACTTTGCAGGCGAAAAATGTGACATTTAGATTGTTTCTCATTCTCTGGGAATGTGTGTGTGCAAGCCCGAGCATGTGTTTTGTGTGTGCGAGTGTGTGTTTCAGCTGATCAAGGCTGAGGGAAGGGATGGAATGAGAGAATAAAGAAACGAGGGGGGGAGATGGAGAGGAAAAAGTGATGGTTTTCTTGGTTTCCCAGCTTCCTCAGTGTTATTATGTGCCATTAGCTGGATTATAGGCCCATGCCAGACTGGGTCCACATCTGGGACTGTAAACCTGCCAGATGCAAGAACAGATTTCTAAAAAGAATGAAATCTGTCTTATGGTGGCGTGTGTGGCAGGGTGCTGTTGTAACTGCTTGTTTGCTGTTGTGAAGTTTCCACTTTTGTGATTATAATTTCGAAAATACTTTCTAAACTATAGGTTGATTCCTCGGAAAAGTGTAAACGCAATGGCTCTGTGTCACTATCAAAACATTGTCTTGTTGATTTGAGCTTCCTGACCTGGCCTGGCCTTTACATAGCAACACTGACGCAGCCAGCGGTGTGAGTTTGAGGTGCGACTATGTGTAGTATCAACTTATGGTGTGTGCACACCAAATAAAGCAATAAGCCCCAAGAAGCCATGGTTTACAGTGAATTTATAACAGCTAAGGGGCATTGTTAGGCACGACGTGAAGCAGAGTAATTTACAACATCTTAGAACGCGTCTCAACCAATCAGAATCAAGGAGCGGAACTATCTGTTTTATAAAGCAAATTTAAACATTTGCTTGAGATGATTATGTACAAGTAAGTCAATGCAAAGACACGAATAGACACGAATTCACGCCGGGCGACGTGATTGCTTCGAACGCGTGATATTTGCCTCAACCGTGTTCGAGCTGTCCGGTTCTATCAGAAAATGGAGGAGAGCATGCACAATGTTTTTATTCGTTCGAATGACGTGAAAAACATCCCACGAGTAATCTAGAGTAACCTGATGCGAATATTCGCTTCGCTTTTGGTGTGCACACACCATAATGGTTGATGAGTATTCAGGGAACCTGTTTGAGTATAATCATTATGCTTACAGAAATTAGACACGTCACTTTTAAATTTTACTGCGAATTTGCATCATTGACATGCTGCTGCTGCACAATGTCACTTTACATAGTAGGTGTTTCTCTTTAACGTGTTTAGGGATTGAAGTACTTTCTAAGGTATAAGTTGATTCCTCAGAAAAGTGTGAACACAGTGGCTCTGCGTGGCAATCAAAACATTGTCTTGTTGATTTAAGCTTCCTGACTGGCCTGTACACAGCAACATTGACGCAGCCAATGGTGTGAGTTTGTCTGCAGTATCAACTTATGGTGTGTTCACACCTAAAGCAAATTTAAATATTTGCGTGAGTAAATACAAAGTCAATGCAAAGACGCAGATGCATGCAAATTTACACCGCTGCCAGCGTGCTATATTTGCCTCAAGTTGAAAATATTCAGCTCAAGTGGGAAATTTACATGACGCATTGTTGCACAAGCCAATCAGCGAAGAGCTTATGGACACGTTTGGTTTATCAGTAAATGGTTGTATCATAAAATGGAGAGCATGCACAATGTTTTTATTTGTGCAAGTGACGCAAAAAACATCATACAAGTAATCTAGAGCGAGTACCGTGATGCAAATATTCGCTTCGCTTTTGGTGTGCATGCACCATAATGGTTGAGGAGCATTCAGGAAACCTGTTTGAATATATTCATTACTAGCCGTTATAAATTCACTGTAAACCACGGCTTCATGGGGCTTATTGCTTTTATAAAATGGTTATTCTATGTACGTAGTAAGGTTTCATTAAAAAGACAAAACGAAACTGAGCTAATAACGTAATGATATTAATAAAAACAATTATTCTTCCACCAAATAGTGTAGTTCCTCAGAAGTTGTTGTGGTTGCAACAAAGTGGTTGACGAGCAACACACAGACGTAAACAAAGGTGTATGTTTGTAGAGTAATTTACAACAACTTAGAACGCGGCTCAACCAATCAGAATCAAGGACCTGAACTATCCGTTCTATAAAGTAAATTGAAACATTTGCATGAGTAGATTACGTACAAAGTCAATGCAAAGACGCGAATAGACACAAATTCACGCCGGGTGACACGATTGCTTCAATATTTGCCTCAATCATGTATTCCACACAAGTTGAAAATAATCAACTCAAATTGGAAATTTGCATGACGTGTTCTGACATGTCCGGTTGTATCTGAAAATGAGCATTACGCATTGTTTTTATCTGTTGGAGTGATGTGAAATACATCACACAAGTAATCTAGAGTGAATAACATGATGCAAATATTCGCTTCGCTTTTGGTAATGATTGATGAGTACTCAGGAAACCTGTTTGAATATAATCATTATGTTTGCAGAAATTAGACACTTCACTTAAATTTTACTGCTAATTTGCATCGTTGACATGCTGCTGCTGCACAATGACGCTGTACATAGATGTTACATTTTAATGTGCCTAGGGAGGTTTAAGGAAGTTGAGTCTGTGAATATGTTGTGGTTTATATATCATCAGTGTTCGATTTAGGTGAGAGTTGAACGCCCTAGTTCCAGTAATAGCCCGTAGTTATCTCCAAATTTAGACTAAAGATGAACTGTCATTTTTTTTATGCTTATAAAAGCACAAATGCAGCAAAAAAATATTGCCAGTTGATTCTAAACAAAATATAAAGTACTGTTCAAAGTTGAAAAGTCCAAGAGTTAGGTATTTTTTAATGAAGTTTCTTCCCGATCCCAGACTGTTAAATGGTTGTTTATAACAGAGCTTTTTCTAAAGACTTCTGTTCTCTCTAAATATGTAAGATAATTGAAATACAGCGTGTCATCTGATCATTAATCACCCCCATGTCATCCAAGATTTTCATGTCTTTCTTTCTTCCGTTTTCCTCAAGAAACATAATTTCCTATCGACTGAAGAAAGAAAGACATTAACATCTTGGATGGCATAAGTGTGAGTAAATTATCAGGAAACTTTAATTCTGGTGTGAACTAATTTTTTAAATATTATTACTGCTCAAAAGTTGCTGTTTCAAACCTCAGGTCTCCTTCATTGATTTGTTTGGCTGAAGTATCAGTTTTTCCTCAAATGTGTCATTTGAGATCTCTGAAACTCCAGAGGACACATATTGGTGTAAATTAAAGGTTTACAGCCTTTCATAGCCTTCCGAATTTGGCTCTTTGGCATCTAATAACTGTTTAGTGACATCTTTAGCAAAACAATAATTGTATCCAGTTGCACTCTGATTCATGTTCTCTGTGATCATTAAACATCCAGGTTCCAAGAATGATCTGAGATGATGTCACAGTAAGGAAATGACTGTTTCACTGGTGTTGTTTTGGTTGTATGAAAGGCGTGCTGTTTGACTGTGTGCGAGGGGGTGTGGGGGCGACGGGGAGGTGGTCTAGGGAATACCCCACATCGCTGGAACCTCAGCCGTGCCATGAAAGGACTCTCTGTGTGTTTCCTGATTGACACTCGCTGTGACGTGGTCACAACAACATGACCCGTGAAGGTAGGGGGTCCGGCCTCTTTGTGTGACACCCCCCCCTCCCCGCCCCCCTCGGCTCTGACATTGTATGAATCTTCTCAACTTTTCTCTCAGGGGATTTAGCCCTTAAACGCCCCCCTCAACCCTACAGAAGTTCAGACTCCAGCCATCCTCAGGAATGAGGGGAATGAGGAGAGCAGAAAGAAAAGAAAGAATGGATTGAGAGCCTGAGGGGTAAAGAGAGAGGAGGGGGAACAGGAGAAAAGAGAAGCGTTTTGGACCCCGGAGGCTTTGGCGTGTTAAGCCGTAGTGTTAATGATTTTAGTTGGGCGGTAATTACAGGCCGTGGCATCGAGCATTGAGGAAAGGAAAACAAGCATGCACAGAATGAGAAAAACTGCAGGATGCTTTAGCAGTGCATGAGGTGAGGTTAATGTAGAGCTAGGGCGCAATGAACGGAATTCACTGTATAATGCGGAACGTCATGGAATATAGAATTTTGGGTGGATAAATCCAAAATATGTCAGTACACTTAAATCAAGATGCGATATGGACTAATGTCTGTGAATGTTAGGCTGCAAAAATACTATTTAAATATGAATCCTGCATCTTCTGTGCGTCTCTTTGTGAATGAATGGTGCAGACACTCGGTTTCGTTTACAACACGCATAATAAAGCTAGTGATTCTTGCTGTGTTTTCAGCCTCATATACATAAAAAAGAACTGCTCTGTGAGTCACTTCATGAGCATTTTACCATTTCTTTTGAGAAAAACTTTTGTTAAATCATATATACAAACAGAAACTTTAAAGGTCTTCACAGTAACCCAACAAAATATAAGTTTGGTTTAAGCTAAAAAAAACTGTGACAGAAATACACTATCAGTCAAAAGTTTTTGAACAGTAAGATTTTTCATGTTTTTTATAGAATTCTTTTCTGCTCACCAAGCCTGCATTTATTGGATCCAAAATACAGCAATATTTTTACTATTTAAAATAACTGTTTTGTATTTAAATATATTTTAAAATGTAATTTATTTTCGTGATTTCAAAGCTGAATTTTTAGCATCATTTAGCAGCAGTTACATGATCCTTCAGAAATCATTCTAGTATTCTGATTTGCTCAAAAACATTTTTTATTATTATTATGTTGAAAAGTAGAATTTTTTTCAGAAAGTTCAGAAGCACAGCATTTATCTGAAATATTGCAAAAAGGATTTTTACTGTTGAATTGTCTAAGTTTCATTATTTCAGTTAATTAGGCATGCTTTTTGGTTAATTTAACCATTAAAACAGCGTCTAGAAAATTAAAATTGAAAAAATACAGAATTTGGTTTTAAGTTTTTTTTTTTGTATATATATATACATATATATATAATTTTTTTTTTTTTTTTTTTTTTTTTAAAGGATTGGGTTTTAAATCAGTTTTATTTGTTTTGTTCTGTTTTGTTCCACCTTGAAAACAGCTTTCTTTGCAGCTGACGTCACCAAGACTTCTTATTCAGTCTCATTTTAGTCTTATTTTTCAGACTTTTGTCATCTAGAGATCACGTAACGTAACATAACGTGGCATAACTTAATGTAATGTAACTAAATAAGTTAATATGATGTTTATACTCTATATATGTCACGTTGTGGAGCTTGTGGGCTGTGAATCATTGCATTTTAACTTTTAAGGAAACAGGTTGGCTGTGGGTGGTGTGTGCATTTAAGTGTGTGTTTAGCAGTGGAAGTGAAGGCATTTATGACCCAATAAAAAACCCCCGACCTCTATTCTCGCGTATTCCTCTCTCTATGAGATCAGAGGACGTCAATTCCTCACGTCTTAATAATTCAGAGTATGTTGGTGATTTTTGTGGCTTTTAACCAAAAAGAACCACAAAATACAACAAAATTTTATGAACATTCTGCCATAGTAAAAACAATGTATGGACCTGATGGTACAACCACAGTACTTTTTTGTATCTTAAGGCTTCTGTTTGTAATCTGTGCTGCTTCAAAACATCAGATGAATGATTTCTGTTGCTCTAGGTTTGACCCCTGGGGTTGATGTTTGTGTTTGGAGTTAAATGGGACAGCTTATTGCTTTCGTAGAGAAAAATATCACCAGTCAGCTGAGGAAACGTTATCATTGCTTTGCTGATCTTTCCCCCCGACACCTGAACTTTGGCTGTTTTTTAAAGGAGTTTTAAGAGCATCATGTGAAGCAATTCGGTGAGGTGTTCATCCAGTGTGACAAGCAATATTGCGCTTGTTTTGAGGACAGAAGTGTAATCTTTCTACATCAAGCTAAACGAAACATTCCAGCAGTTGTGCTGACTTCTGTGCAGGTCCGTTGTGCAAGTGTTTTATGCTTCAAAGGCTGCAGTCTACACCCTGATTTTCTCTATTACGCAAAAGTAGAATTAGTTCATTTCAAATCTTAATATGTTGAAAATAGTGCACAGTTTGTGATGTTCTTTAAACGCAATGCACTGCTACATTTTTTTTTTTTTAAGTGAAAAATCTAAATCTAAATGTAAAAAATTTGTTTTTATAGATGCAATGAACATGCTAAGTGTACATTTGAGTTCAAAAGTGTCATTCACAGTTACAGTTGAAGTCAAAAGTTTACATACACCTTGCAGAATCAGCAAAATGTTGAGAGATCATACAAAATGCATGTTATTTTTAATTTAGTACTGACCTGACATATAGTCCACAAGAGAAAATAATAGATACATTTATAAAAATGACCCTGTTCAAATGTTTACATACACTTAATTCTTCTTTTTTTTGTTTAGTGATAGTTGTTTATGAGTCCCTTGTTTGTCCTGAACAGATAAGCTACCCGCTGTTCTTCAGAAAAGTCCATCAGGTCCCACAAATTCTTAGATTTTTCAGCATTTTTTTGTTTTTGAACCTTTTCCAACAATGACTGTATAATTTATAGTCATTTACAGTCACATAATTTACTGAGGGACTCATATGCAACTATTACAGAAGGTTCAAACACTTAGTGATGCTTCTGAAGGAAGCCAGGGGTGAAAACTTTTGAACAGAATGAAGATGTGTACATTTTTCTCATTTTGCCTAAATATCATACTTTTTTCATTTAGTGCTGCACTTTAGAAGCTACAGAAGATACTTGCATGTTCCCCAGAAGACAAAATAAATTTTCCCTGAAATTTTCCCTGATCTGGTTAAACCCAGAAAGACATAACATTTACATTTTCAGCGAAAAAGTGCAAATATGAATCTATGCATAAAATATTTTATTTTACAGGTTTTTTTTTACATGATTATAATGATTTTTTTATATTTTATTTTATTTTATTTTATTTTATATTTTATTTTTAAACATTTTTTTAGAGGCTCACAGATGTGATGACGTTCAGTTTCATAGATTGCCGCAAGACCAAAGTGTCCTGTTTTGTTCCCTTTTATTATTTTTATTTTCTCTCCAAGTCTGGTCTCCTGGCTGTGGTGGAGAGACTGTCGCCCCATAACTGCATTTTATATACAGATTACATCATTCCTACACAGATTACATCATCATATAAACATTGGTGACATCATAATGATTTCATCCCGTTCCATAACCCTCCAGTAGCCTTTCATTGAAACATGTGCTTTGGTGTGTATTTGTGTGTGTTATGTCTGGATGGGGTTGCAAATGAGGATCTGCTTTAGTCTTCATCATTAGTCGTCCATGGCTGATTTCAGTGGAGGATAATTGCTCATTTAAGAGCAGTCTGGCTTATACAGACTGTTTCATCATGCAATCAGATATTATTTTAACAAAGTGGATTTCTCCCTCAGGCTGTTGCAGGGAGGGCTCCATGAATGTTCGTCACCATGATGATGACGGACCAAATGCTGGACCTCCCGCCTCCATTGAGCAACGAGGTTCCCATGATGCACCACATGATCAATGGCGACGCACCGCAGCAGGTGAGTTTGTAAAGGCAGGCTTCATTTATTGAGGTTGTAGCCTCCTTGTTTATTACGGGTTCAAGCCTATTGTAATTGTTAGAAAGGTCACGAATCAGCAGTCTTTCCGTAAAAATGATCGTGCAGACCAAACTGTAAGGCATAGAGACTTGAAACTTGGAGGGATGGTAGTACTCACACCACCTACAATGTGACCAAAGCTTGTCCCAATTGGCGCTACAGCGATCAAATCGCTCATAATTCCTAAACCGTCAGTCGTAGACTCAAGTGTCTTAAGTTGTTGGAATACTTTGCTCACGCCGGACATGTCTAGATCTGAGTCTCCTAGGTTTTTCACCCAGTTGGAATCAAACAGGTGCAGAAAGATTCTCTGGAGAGTGCACATCAATAATTAACAAAAAAAAGTTTAATTTTCGACTCACCATCACGAAGGGGCGCCAAAATGTTCGAAAGGGACAGGGCCACTTTTAGTAAAATGCCTATAACTCCTGAACGGAATTAGATATCTCTGCCAAACTCACAACACTTATATAGAAAAAAATTGTGTAGCTTGGCCACTTGGTGGCGCTACAAGAGGGGAAAAACATAAAAATGGCTATAACTACGCAATCATTTGTCCTATCAACATAAAAATCGGTGTGCAGTCTTGGTCCAAAGTGCCATAAGCGTAAACATAGCCACCATTGGCTGATGACGTTCGAGCAACTGTTAGACAAGGTTCAACTCGCTGCCCCAAAGGTCTGAGAGAAATTTGAAAGAAATCGGGCAATGGAAGGCGATAACGCAGTTTTCAAGAGCGTAAATGATTGTATATTGCACACATGCACGATATTCGTATTATACTATAGAACTCCTCATTCCAGATGTCTTTGCCTCTAGAACCACTGCTGTCAATCAAATCATTTGTTAAGTGATTGAGATGTAAAAAAACTACTTTTTTTGCAAAGTAGTCTTAGGTTTGTCACTCAATTTTGAAAAAAAACATACTGCAGTACAATTTTCTGGACTCTCTAGGCTAATAATTATCAAAAAAAATTTGAAATTGAAAATTGAAAGAAATTTACCGTTTGGGAAGCTATAATAGGGTCATTTAGAAAAGGGGGCTGTCCAAATTGACCCAAAATCCTATAAAGCCTAAAGGAAAACTCAAAACTTCACAAAACCCGCTGAGCACATGCGACAGGTGATTCTGAACAAGCATGCAAAGTTTTAGTGGGATCGGACCACAGCTTGCCCTATTACAATCATAAACATTAAAAAACAACTTTTCTATGGTAAATTACCTGGCTTTGCAAAAAATGCTTTTTTAAATAATTTAGATTTACAGGCTTACTAAATGATGTCTTTCTTCCATATGTGCTTAAATGCCTTAAAGCACTTGAACCCCAGTAATCGCTGCTTGCAGCTATATTTTTTCTTTAAAATATATTGTCAGCTGAGAGAGATTCCAAGCCACAGCTGCTCTTTAGCTAAGGCTGTAGACCTAGAATTGCCACTTATTTGACATAATGAACGTGTGTGACATCTGGTTTTGTTTTACAGGTGATCCTGGTCCAGGTGAACCCAGGTGAGACGTTCACCATCCGCACGGAAGATGGGGCTTTGCAGTGCATCCAAGGTTTGTCCAATGGAGATCTTCATATTGCTCTTGCTAAATGTTACTGTTCAAATCTGAGTAAATCAGACCTGCTTTGAAAGGAATTAAGAGTTTATGATGCTGTTCGAAGTATATTTTAATTTCAGTTTATTTGTTTGGCATAAAGACTGTTTTCTCAACTCAAGCACGCTCAGAAACAGCCTGGAGTATGATTTGCATGGTTGGCAGTTGGTATGAATCCAGAAATGGAGACAAATCTGCAATCTGGCATTACTTGTGAAGTATAATTAACCTGTTAATAATATTTTATAGTTATATTGGATTGCACTTCATTTTAAAGTGTCCATGTTACAGTGTAATTATGTACTTAAAGGGATAGTTTACCCAAAAATGAAAATTACACCATGATTTACTCACCCTCAAGCCATCCTAGGTGTATATGACTTTATGCTTTCAGACGAATGAATGAGTTGTATTAAAAATGTCCAATAAAGTGCATCCATCCATCATAAAAAGTTTTAAATAGTAACATTTTTCTTACACAAATGCTTCGATTTGCTTCTGAAGGCCTTTATTAAACCCCCAAAGCTGTGTGGAGTACTTTTTACGACAGATGGGTGCACTTTATTTGACTTCAAAATCTCAACACCCATTCACCTCCATTATAAAGCTTGTATAAGCCAGCACATTTTTATATAAAACTGATTATATTAGTCTGAAAATACAAAGTCATATACACCTAGAATGGCTCGAGGGTGAGTAAATCATGGGGTAATTTTCATTTTTGGGTGAATTATCCCTTTAGGCAAGGAATAATATTTAATTACTTAATATAGGGTTAGGATTAGGAATAGGCTTCAGGGTTAGTTGCATGTAATTATGCAAAATGTACTATTATTACTTCAGTAAGTACATGTAACAAGTACACAGTTACTTATATTGATATATATTCACAAAAACACATTTCCCTTCCCCTAAATTGCCCTAAAATGTTCTGCATAATAATTATTTGCAAACCTCTAAGGGATCATGTGATGGTGCTACAAAACCATTTCTAACCCTCTTGTGTGTTTGGCCGGTAGAGAGGCGTTCGGTCACTGAATCCCTATACTAAATTACGTCTGACCTCATAATGTCTTTTTAACTTCATAAAGGCCACAGAATTCCCTCAGTAAGAGTTTTGCGAGTGTATGTAAGAGATTAAAAGCGAGAGTCACAGTAGCCTAGACCACAGGATACTGGATCTGACCGTCTGAGCGCTCACATCACTGTTTACACAGCTAAGAGGAGCTGCAATGACTGTTTAATTCAATTTGTCCAATGAGAATAGCAGAATCAGCAGCGGAGGGCTGTTTGGTTTGTACTAGAGACGGAGATGGCAGCTGGCCGACAGAGAACGTAGACAATAGAGTGTGTACTTCACAGGTGTGGAGAAGATGCCGTTGAAGGCCACGGTAATGTTCTGGCGTGTTCGGGATAAGGACTTTGTTTAATTTTTAACGTTTGTGCGATCTTTGCCAGCTGCGCTGGATAAGCCGAGTCTCCTGTTATTCTTTGATGTTGACTTTGCATTTTTGCAAACAATTTGCTGATAAATGTTTTCCCAGGGCTGGGCAGTGTACAGTTGGCTTATCTCTATTAAAACAGTTCTGTAAAGAGGTACTACATACTCTGGCTGTAATTCAGAGCCCCTTTAGCATTTGAGTGTCAAAATGAAGTGCTAAATGAACGTCTGTGGACAGTTTTCATGCAGGATCTGATTGCATAAATCGCAGTAATTGCCTTTATTTTTTGGTGTGGCATTTCTGACTGCTTGCTGTTGCTGGTTATTAGGTTGTCTGAATGACAAGTCAACTAATTGGTGTTAAGAAAGCCCTGTGTACTGTAATTAGGCCAGATTTAAAGGAACAGTACACCAAAAAATGATCATTGTCCTCATTTTCTCAGCCTTATGTATGGAAACTCGTTTTTGCCACTGAATAAAAAATAAAAAAGGTAATTGCAACTTTTTATCTCACAATTCTGACTATTTTCTGACAGAATTGTGATATAAACTCACAGTTGCAAGTTATAAGGTCAAAATTATGAGATATAAAGTCTGAATTGCAGGATATAAACTTGCAATTCTGAGGGGAAAAAAGAGTTTATATCTCGGAATTCTGACTTTTTTTTTTTCTCAAAATTGCAAGTTAAGTCAGAATTGTGACTCATTTCTGAGAAAATGTTAGTCTTTTTTTGTTCCTCAGAACTGGACTCTATAACTGACAATTGTGAGTTTATATCTCACATTTCTGACTTTTTCTCAGAAATGTGAGCTACAAAACACGCAATTCTGAGACAAAAGTCAGTTCTGACTTTACATCTCACAATTCTGATTTTATAACATACAATTTATATCACGAAATTCTGAAAAAATGTCAGAATTTCTCGTTTATATCTCGTAACTCTGACTCTATTACTTGCAATTGCGAGTTTATATCTCACAATTCGGAGAAATTTTTTTTAGAATTTCGACATTTTATCTCACGATTCTGATTTTTTTTCTCAGAATTGTGAGTTAAGTCAGAATTGTAAGATATAAACTCGGAATTCTGAGAAAAAAATCATTTTTTTCCTCCCCTCAGAACTGGACTTTATAACTCGCAATTGAGTTTATATCTCACAATTCTGAGAAAAGAGTTTATAATTGCGACTTATTTCACAATTATGACTTTTTTTTTTTTTTTCTCAGAATTATGAGTTAAGTCAGAATTGTGAGAGATAAACTCGGAATTCTGAGAAAATATTAGTCTTTTTTTTTTTCCCCTCAGAACTGGACTTTATAACTCACAATTGTGATCTCACAATTCAATTTATATCTCACAATTGAGTTACAAACATGCAATTCTGAGAAAAAAGTAAATTCTGACTTTATATCTAATAATTCTGACTTTATAACACGAAATTACAAGTTTATATCACACAATTCTAAAAAAAAATGTCAGAATTTCCTGTTTATATCTCATAATTCTGACTTTATTACTTGCAATTGCAAGTTTATATCTCACAGTTCTGAGAAAAA